>VZRR01011742.1:503683-653284 GCA_013398015.1 Oreocharis arfaki
GAGTGCCGCCCCGCCTCCCCCACCACCCTCCCGCGTCCCCCGGGGCCGTCGGGGGCGGCCGGGCAGCGCGGGGCTGGCCGGGCTGACGGGAGCCGGCGCCGTGCACCTGCCCCGACCGCCTCCTCCTCCTTGTCACGCCTCCCGCGCCTGTCCCGGCTCCGAGGGTTCCTCCGCCCGAGGGCTGTCCCCGGCTACGCACGGGCCGTCCCCTGCCCCCCTTGGCTTTGCGCTGTCGGGGGCAGCGGTGGCAAAGGCAGAGCTGCTCCGGCGCCGCGGTTCGATGCCATGCGGGAGGCGTCGGGGCGGCTCCCGCGCGTGTTCCCGCAGCGGACGACGGCCGGCGCGCCTGGGTAGCCTGTGGGGCAGGCGAGGGATGGAAGCAGCCGTGTCAGGCACGGCTTGTCCCACCCAGGGCACCCCTTCCTGAGGGCACAGGATTCCCCAGAGAGAGAGGGGAACAGAGGGGTGTATGGTCTCGTGAAATACTGGAACAAAATGTATGGCTTTCCTTGGAAAGCGTCTAGAGACAGACTGGCAGTCGTGAAGTAGTCAAGGGACTTAGAGTGATAAGTGCTTGTGATGTGAAGGGCAGCACTTGTGACCCAGCCAGCCCATTCCAGTCTTTTGAAAGACTTCTCCCGTGAAACCAAACTGTGTATTATGTCCAACAGAGGTAAAGGACTTTTTCTGGTCTGTTTCAGTGTTTTTGCAGGTGATTCTTTTTATTCAGTATCACATGTTGCCATTCATTTATAATGGTTGGAGATGGTGATCAAAGCTGCAGAATCACCAACATCCCCAGACAAAGCTTGTAAATCTCTGGTCAGCTGCATGTGCCCTGACCAGCTCTTTTCCCCTGTATCCAAGCAGTAAAAGAAAAATTGTCTGCCAAGTCACGCGATGAACTGACAGAAAAATATCTAATTATTATCACCATAAATTTGTGTAAAACCTCCATCATCTGATTAAGAATCATAGCACCAGCAGAGTATAAGAGCACAAGGAAAAGTAGGGAGAGTGCCGGCTGAACTGATCACTGTGTGCGTGGGATCCCCAGCTGGTGGTCCACAAAACAAACCCACTAGCCACAGCAGGGAACCCAGAGCTGCAGGCTCAACATCCCAGTCACAGCCTGGAGTCAGGTCCCCCTAACTCAGAAAACCTCCTGCTGAACTTGGTGGGAGTCCTGCTTGGGAGTGCTGAACCGTGCTCTCCGGGTAAGGCCCCACCGTGCTGTCTCTGGTTTGAGCTGCAGTTTTATCACTGGCTTGACATTCCAGGATGTTTTTTTTTTAATATCTGCAAGATTTCTGGTAATAATGTTTTATAAATGATACTTTCTTTCCTCATGGGCACTGGAAATGCTTTTTAAAATGATGTTCCTTGGAAAAGTAAATTTGGAGAGGTTTTTTATGAGGTGTTTGCTATCATTAGAATAACCCTGAATTTGCCTTTTCTTGACAGGCTTGTAACATAATGAGAGAAACATCTGGGCAAGTGGGAACTCTGGGTGATGCCATTTCCCTGAGGAGCTCCTTTTAGAGCACTGTTGTAAGGTTAGGGTGAAACAAGAGGAAAATCATCTTCAGATAATTATCCTGGATTATTATCATTGTAGTTGGCTGTCTCATGAAAATCTGTAGATTGTTGACTTGAAGAAGTTTTTTTCTCCGGTGATTTTTTACAGATTACCTTAATAACCTCTGTGCCTTTAAGCACTGTGATAGTTTTAGCAGTTCATATTTTCATAATGTTTTGCCATTTGTTGGATTGAAATTTTTATATACTTCCCAACTGAATTGATTCTGCAGTTATGTATTTGAGAGACTGTGTCTGTACAAAACATTAAGGGGGGGGAAGGCAGGATATTGATTAGAGCAATTGGTTAAACAGATGGAAGTCTATCAATTTTTGGGGTTTATAACTTCCAGGGATTCTACTGCTAGCTGGATTCTATTGCTTTAGAAAGTTGCACTTAAGCAAGCAGATGCTTCCATTCAGAGCATCACAATATAGATCTCAATGGGAAGTTTGCACTGGGATCTTCTGATTTTGGCAGGTTTTGGGCTGTATCGTGGCACGTGCTGAAGTGAAATGCAAAATCCTGGTGCACTGCACTCCCAGGGAGAGAATCAGAGTGGGAAACAAAACTGCACAGACTCAGACTTGTTGATAGAAGCACTTTAAAATCTCTCTGAGTTTTTCTGTCATGGCAGGTCTGTGGAGAGGAGCGATTGTGAGAAGTGAGTAGATCAGTGTTGCATTTGATGAAATATCACTTGAAGAAATGTGGCAAGTCCAGGAAAGAGAAATCTTTGCAGCAACTGTTTATAGGTGTCTTTTGACACAGCAAATTTGTATCAAAAGCCCCTGGCAACTATCAAACGCAGGATATGGTATGTTAGGACTCAGGCAGGCTGTTTGCACAAATGAGGTGGTCAGAATTGGGTCCTTTCTACATAAAACGGATTCAGAAAGAATTCGTAGTAATCTTAAAATATTGTTGGAGATTTAAATAGTCTTAAACACTTGTAAGCATTTGAAGTCTGATTCATTAAGGGAGGAAGAGCTTCTCTTTCTCCCATGCCTTGGTCCTTCAAATGGAGGAAGGACTTTGTAGTATAGGTTTTGATTTCTTTTGGTCTTTCAGTTGCGTTAACCCCTGCAATTAATTAGACTGAGAGATGAAAGAAATACAGGAAAAAAACCCTTCCATCCTAAAATTAAACAAGTTATTTTTTCCTCCCTCTTGTTTTTTTCCCCTTTGGTGTCCTTCGCCACACTGTGTGTGCCTCCAGAGATTCTGGATGTCTGGGATTGTCTTGTGCCACTGTGACTGGCTGCAAAGGAGCAGCAGTGGGGTGGAAATCCTGATGTGCTCCTGTGGTCCTCTTTGGGCTGGGTGAGACACAAGGATGGGCTCCCTGGGTTCACTACTGCAGCAATGGTTGCTGGACATCCCGTGGCTGCGGTTTCATGCTGCTGTGAGAGCTGGGTTGTGGCAGGGCTAGCTAACACAAAATGGGAAATCCACACTGGAGCTGTAAAATAGCTCACAGCCTTGACTTATGAGAGGGAATCAGCCTTGTGTTTCTCAATCAGATTTAATTCCACCCCTCCCGTCTCTTCCAACAGGGGGGGAAAAAAGGAGAATTGGGGAGGGGGGAGATTTTTTCTGGTGAGAATTCTACTAGGTCTAATTTAATTAGCATCCGGAAGCTGTTGTGCAGCATATTTATGAAATGAAGAAGTACAAACTTTCTTTTCTGAAGAAGAGCAAATGAAGCTATATTGAGAGATGGAAAAAAGCAGCTTGGGTATGTTTTTATCTTTTTACATAGTTCTAAAAGGAAGGGAAGGCTGAAACATAAATTTTGGAAGACATTTTTAATACTTTAGGATGCTCTAAAATCTGTGCTTTCGTTCAGAGAGAAAATATTTCATTGTGAAGTTTATCCCCATCGCTTCTAATTTTTCCGTAGCAGGCCTTGCACACCAAGAAAAACAGTGTTCCCACACCAAGAAAAATGACCTTGTAAAATGCAGTAACAGAGCCACCAACAATATATGCCCTAGCACATGAAGTGAGATTCTCCACTGCGCTACTTGCAGCAGCATTGCATTAGCCTGAAACGCTGTAGTTGTGCTTAAGACTGGAGCTGCGTAAGAAAACATAATTTGGAAGGCAGCACAGCGCTGTAAACTGATTTCTTCCTTCTAATCGCCCTGCTCCTGCCCTTGCCCCCCTCTTCAAGAAGCGTGCAAGCAATTACAGCGTGTCGGAAACGCTCTCTGAGCCCTACCAGAAGAAACACATTCTGCTGCTCATAAATGGTTGCACAAGAGTCGCTCTCCAAGCTGTGTAAGGAGCCCTTTACAGGGCTGAGCTCGTAATTTTCTCCCCAGATCCCCAGCTCAACGCCATGAGAAGTTTAGCAATGGTGTGCTGCCTGCTACCTTTGCTGGGGTGCATTTCAGTGTTTTCAGGGCTTGTGCGTTCTTGCTGACCCTTGTACTGCATTCAGGCAATTTGCAAAACGATCTCCAGTCGCATATGGTGATATATTTCAGCTTTCTGGCTTCCTCAGTTTAGTGGGACTCAAGCTGTTTACTTTGGGAGTGTTTTAGACTGGGTTTTTTTAAAGTTTATTTGAGCTCTGGAGCTTTACGATTGATTTGCTCCAATAGGAACCCATCGTCTAAGTCATCTTTGGAAACCTGTTGATTCCACGTTCTGCCTGCTTGTTTTCCAGACTGCCCTTAGCCTGGATAAGGTGCCAATAAGTGGATGTATGTCGTATATTTTCTATGAACACTAAATCCTTCTCTGACTCAAGAGAAGTTTATACATTACAGGAAGAGCTTTCAGAGCAGGTGCCTTGTGAATTGGGCAGGCTGATTTTCTGCAGCCCAGAGTCTCTTGGAGAGGTGGTTCCTCGTTGCAGTGGTGCTGTTTCGTGCTTTTTGACAGTGACAGTGAAACCTGCCTGTTCTCAGCAGACTCTTCTGTGCAGGTCCTTAACTAAAGCTCACCCTTTAGTGAGCTCACTGCGTTCCTCCAGTTACGCAGTAAGATTTAGCAATGGCTTAGACCATGTGCAGTTCATTCTCTCATCTCCCAAGGGAGGGAATTATGTGTGCTCTTTAGTGGTTTTGCTCGTGGGCTGTGGCTTGTTCCAGGATCCAGGGAGAAGGAAGGGTGATTAGCTTTGCGTGTACTGCTGCTGCATGCATGAAAGCAAAGGATAAAATGGAAAACAAGGGTGAAGGACTGAGACTGCTGCGCTGAGTAGGGGACCGTTCTCTGGCATCCATTGCTCCCAGGAGAGATTCTTCCACCTTTCAAACCCAGCTCCCAGAAATCTCCAAAAAGTATTAATTAAACTTCTCTTCATACCTATCGCTTTGATTAATTTCCTAGCAAACTAACATATACTTGGCAGAAAAGAGCTATACACCTTCAGGGTAGGATGTGGCAAGAATTTTAGTATCTTAGACTACTGCAATAATTCAGAACAGGTATCCAACTATATTTTATTTAGTTATGGCTGCAAGGAGCAATGTTAGGCAGGTATGAATGTAACTTCCTGAATTAGATTTTACCAAGATGTTTGTATGAGGCATATTTTGCTAAACATCTCTTCAGCTCAACAGATAACAGTTACTGTATTGCTTATCTTGGATCATCACTGATAAATACCTGTCATTAAATCACAAGCTGCCTCTCTATTTTGTCTCTGTAACTATAGATCAGAGCAGTTTTTTCCTAGTGCTTCATACTGAATAGTCTGAGTTATTTATTTCTGTTTTGAGCAAGATTTAGGATTGTGTTCCAGCTCTTTATAGTACTGGGCTTTTTGTAAGAAAAAAGCAGAGTGTGTGTTGTTCTAAATTCATTCTGGGCCATCACAGTGTCTTCATGTCCATTCCCATGGCCTGGGAGCCAAACACAAACGCAGTGGCTGCTACAGGGAGAGATGCAGTGACATTCCTCGTTTTGCCTTTCTCTTCTTTCAGCTGATCCTTGCCTGTGCTCTGGGGCTTTGTGTGAGGGCAGAGGGGTTAAAGGCAAACCTGCTGCCATAGCCCTATGGCTGAATGGATGGCTCGTGGCAATGCAAGGAGTGGTGGGTTTGAGACTGGCTCCTGGGAATGTCTAGAGCTGTAGTGATTGCCCTTGGTGAGAGTAGAGAGGCCAGGCGTAGGTACACAGAGATCCTGGAGGGAGCTGCATTGGTACTTTCCACTTTGTTTCATCTAACTTGGACAGCCAGCACTAGTTCTGGACTAGCTTTTATTTTTAACTCTTAGTTGATCACGTAGAGAAGTTTGTTCAGCACAGGAGGCATACAGTTGGTCACGGCTGCTGTAACAGTGATACAACCACACTGCTACTGACCCCTTGCTCTTACCTGATCAGCACAAAACTCTCCTTCACTTCTCCTGCTTGGTTGCCAGCCCTTAGGTCCAGTCACATTTCCGTGTTCTGTCCTTTCCTAATGCCAGCTGTCTACAAAAACAGGAGGCCTAGAGCTGCAGCTCTGCTGGTGGCCTCAGCAATTTCATCACCATTGTACTGTGTGGTGCTGGTTGGTGTGTACTCCCCTGGTTTATGGCATCGCTGTTAGGACCTGCAGGTAGGTAGCTGAGCCACAGTACTTAGAGGTTTGGCATACTGAGCTGTTTGACACCTCGCTCTGCTATGGAATTCCTTTGCTGAGGAGGCATCTGTTTAAGCAGTCCAGGTTATGTTGAATGTAAATTGGGAACTGTGGTTTGAACTCAGCCTTGTCCTTTTGTCTCTGCTCATATATACTACATCTCTATATCAGTAATCAATGCTGAATTGTTCCAAAATGGAGGAAAATGCCTTCAAACAATGGAAGAATTGTCAATAAGGTGGAAACTCTGGCTGTGTTATGTCACAATATCTGAAAACAGCATAGGAAGGGAAGTGCAGAAGGCAGGAGTATTGATAGTGATGCAGACAATGCAGACTTGGCCTGCCAATGAAATATGTATGTTTGAAAAGCTTTCTGAAATCATATGTGATAGAGATGACTTCTGAAAACCCAGTCGTTGGTAGGTATTCTAGTGGGAAGAAAAAATCACTTTGAAAGTCTCTGGTTTTGAAGATGCACAAATCTGTGAACATTCATACTTAAGAATTTCTCCTTTGTTTTCCTTTATCATGTAAAAATGCACAGAGTAGGCTAGGAAATTATTTTGCCGAACTTTTGTTGTGCTTACATTATTCTGCATCACTTCAAAATCTTGAAATACACTCATATTTTAAATGTATGGGTAGACAGTTGAGATGTTTCCTTACACAAGCATAAACCTAAAAAACTGAAGTAATGTAGTTTTGTTTTGTGCTTACACCCTGATTTAGCAGGGTAGCAGCTTTGGCAGGTTTAACTGTCAGAGTTTATTGCTTTATGATCTTCTGTGTGTTTTGCCAGTCTTCCTTGCGAACAGATGTGGTAGTACCCAGTTGTGCCTCATTTGTTCTCTTCATGGTGTTGGGTAGTGCTTATTTGGTCTTTTTGCTACCACTCTTACCTTGCTGCGTGCTTTAAGACTACATTGCATAAAAGCCCTTTAAGCTGACTGAATAATGTTCAGTTATCAGAAAGATGACTTTTTTAAAGTATTATTTTTCAGTGGTATCATTTTTTTCCCTTACTTTACTTTTCAAATCTCAGCTCAAGCTTATAGAGGTTGAGGTTCCAGCACTGTAGCTTGTGAGCGATGTGCAGTGCAAGCCGTCTCCAGCCTGAATGGAGGCACTGTCACAAATGAATAATGAAGTGTAACTTTAAAGTGAAAAATATGAAGTGCTTCAGTAAAAGGCAGAAGGAAGCACTCAATGATGCAGTGGTTACTGTTGCACTTTAAGACCATTGTGCTTATTTTACAAGTTTCAAAGACAGTAAATGCCAGGCTAAATTCATAGTCCAAAGCATAGAGATGAATAACATTTCCAAGAAATAGCATAGTGAGCTCATTGGTACATCAGCAAGAGCAGAATGTTTCCAGTGTTGGTATTTCCATGTACTTTCGGTTTGAAATACCAGAAAAAGAAAGAAAACAAAGTAAAATGTAACTTATTATTGTAATAAGGGATGGCTCGCCACAGTGGTCACTTCTGTGGCACCCTAATGCTTGGTTAGAGGAGCTGGTGTGGGCGGTACTGGTAAGCAGTTCCTTTATCCTTTTGTCCTTGTTTTTCAAGTGCTTAGAGAAACTCAGAGCCATGGGTCATATCTTTATCCCTCTCTTCTAGCAGGATGAAGGCAGGCCTGGAGTTGTTCACCTCTAAGCCTTTAATGTATGGAGGTGCTCCTGAAGATGAGAGGGGAAAATCAGAGATGAAATCTTTCTCTCACACTCTTGGTGGAGTCAGTGCACATTTAAAGGCAGAAGGAGTTCAAACATCCCTTAGCTTTTTTGCCTCCATGCTAGACCTGTGTTCTCAGTGTGTTTAAACTGACCTTTCTCCACTGACTTCCACAAAGCAAGACAAGTCAGTGATTTGTGTTAGTTGCAGAGCCAAGATCCTCTTGAATATGAATATTTCACAGCTCAGTTTTTCTACAGAACTGATAAGCACATAGCACGTGTCGTCGGGACCTCCATCCATAAAGACAAGCTGGGCCCTGACATGTGGCTTTCTTCATGTTGCACAAATTAATTTCCATCTGTTATGTTTCATTGCACTGAAAAATCCAGGACTGTTTGTTCCACAGTAGTTCTTCCTTGGGAAGTTTAACATTTCCTCTTTGCCAGCATGGCTGTGGAGATCAGCTCTCGTGACAAAACCAGTGAGTTCTGTGTAATTGTCTATAAAACCCAAATAGTGCCCCATCTGTTTCTGCCACTGGGACTGCTCTAAGAAAAGTGGATTTCTCTCCTTCTCAGTAAGGAGCAGTTACTGAGTCCCTGTTGTCCATAGGACAAGTTTAAATATGCTCCCTTCAGGCATCTTGCCTTTGCATTCCCATTGAGTTGGGCACTCAGATACTGAGGTTGGGCTCTCAGCTGAAACGCTTCCTCTAGTAGAGGAATGCCCAGGAATGCTGAGCAGGAGGTGAGGTCTTTGCCCTGGAAAAGCTGTGCTGCAGCCTGTGATGAAAAGAGGAGGTGACTGACAGCAGAGAAATTGTCACAGAAATAACAGGGAAGAGAACCTCGTGATAAGACAACTATTTTTTTTTTTAAGCTAGTGCTTCAAAAATTAGTTACACAGCTTTGGTATCTATTGCCTAAGAAGTAACCCAGCAGCAGCAGTTTTTGCCTGAAGAAACCATAATTACTCCACTGGAAGCAGCTGCCGAAGTTTACTACAGATAAAACGTGAATTTGCTTGGTTTTACCGGCCATATGCATCAGTGCAGGGTTTTAAAATCAGCATGGGATTGGTCTCAATGTAACATTAGTAACCAGGTATTTACTAATGTCTGTTGGCACAAGATACCCAAAGAAACAAAAAGGATTAATAGTTTAAAACAAAAAATGAAAACCATAGCTGTCTAGCGTAGATTCTGTAATACCCCACTATACTCACCTCCTACATCATGTAAATTGTTTAGGCACTATTTAATTTCATAGCCAGAAATTATTTAGCTTCTATTTAGCAACATGACAGCAAAAAACTGCCGCTATCTTTAATGTCTACAGATACATTTCATCTGAAAGTGCCTCTGGAAGTTACTTCAGTAATCAGACTGGAGTTGTTTAAGAGGCAGCCTCTGAATTGGCATTTTGCGCTCCTGATTTTAAGATTCTCTGGACTGAAGAAGTCTGTAAAGGCTCACTGCACAGAGCAGGCTGTAACAAAGCCGTTAACAATTCTCATGACATGGATGCTGCCATTTCAGTTTATTTGAATGACACTGGCATTCTGTCTTAAATATATTGCTTTTTATTAGTTGGTTGGAGTTTTTTTTTTTGAAACCAACTCAATATTTGGCATGGGTATGCATCTTAGCTAAACTATAGCCTAGCCAGTCCATGCCTTTTGCCCTGTGAAGTGCCTGGAGTTTTTCAAAACATGTAACCACAGTGATATTTTTATAAAGGAATGTTCACCTCATGGGATTTTTTTAAGGTGTTCTATTTTTTTTCCAAGTTACAGCTTCACTTTATTGTACATGATGTCCAATAAAAAAGATATATGTCTGCGATTGGACTTTGAAAAAGGGCCATGGTGCCTATTCCATTTAAAGGGAATGAAGTCAAGCAGTAAATTTGCTGGTCGCCCTTTTCATATTGACTGTATCTTGGCCAGCAGTTGGTCTTTGATGTTGTAACAATAGAGCAAAGGCAGAGGAGGAGGAGGATTAGGACCTCCATAATATAAAAACAAGCCTGCATTCATCATGATTTTTATAGAGCACAGTCCCTGTCTATTGGTGGTTTGCAGTATAGACTTAATGTTCTGCAGAAGAGTATGGCAACTTTAACATTTGCAGGTGCTTTACAATTCATCCATCATTATTCCTGCCATCTCTTCTTAATTCAGTTTGTTTAGGCATTCAGCATTTTACTTTTCCTATCTTGTTATTCCTTTCTGCAATAGGAAAGCAGATGTTTATCAGCACAGAGCTTCTGGAGTATCGTTTTCCGTTTTGGGGGTTCATCGTCGTGTTCTTTATGAACAGCTCACTGCAGCTGGCCAATAGAGCATCTATTCCTCACCTTGTGCTTTAGAGTCCAGGCTTTTATTGGGAAAGGATAGGGGGCTTCATATGCGTGTGTCTAACATTTGTGAATATTTATCTCAAACAGGACCCAGGGCAGCCGCACTGCCTGTGTCTTCACGAGTATCAGAACAATAGTGCCAAAGGTTTCCAATGAGCTGTGTAGCCTGATAGGGTCCTGGAGATCTTGATACGTTCTGAAGTGGTAGCAGCACCAGCTCTCAATCCAGACATTCAGGAGGAAAAGGGTCATCCATTTCCTAAAAATGCTTGAGGTAGCAAGATGTGCTGAGTGCTGGTGGGAGCTGATAGGCTTCAAAATGCGAGCAGAGCTTGGAAAGAGACAAATAATCCATAATGGGCTGTTGCAGCCATGTGTGCAGCATAGCAAATGTGGAAGGCAGCATGAAGGGAGCGTTCCCAGGGAAGCAATGATGGCAGCAGCAGTGAGCCTGCTGCAAGGGGATCTGCGTCAGAAGCCCAAAGGCAGCTCTTAGGAAACCATGTGGGGCTGCATCAGGTTAAATTGCTTTACTGCACCCAATTCCAGTGGCTCTTGCTTAAGGCATGATCCTGAAGTCTCTTGACAAGGCAAAACACCTGGAAGCTTGTCTACCAGACTCCAAAGACACATTACCCAAGAAAGGGAAGGGGTGGGGGGAAGATGCCAATCCGTGGTGCATTTGACAGTTCAGCACTTGATTTAGGGTTGGATCCTGTGCCTTCTAGGTGTTCAGATTAGACCAGTGAGTCCAACTTCATGAGCAAGTCCAGCTGGGCTGCAGTACCTCTTTAAATGTCTTATTACACCTTCATCCCACACAAAATATGAGGTGACTTTATTAGTAAGTCGGCACTGAGCAAACAAACCCTGCCCAAAGCTCTCACCAGGGTGGCAGCGCTCTGTCCTCAGACTGAGCGCTCCATGGTCACCGAACGCGTGGCTTATCAGTGGGGAATCTGGTTTTTAGTCAGCATCTACCATGATGGCCATTAGAGAGGCAGTATCTGGTGCAGAAAATGCACACATGCTATTTCTGTGCTCAGCTCTGTGTGTCCTTCATCGAACCCAGATACGGTGTTGTCTTGGCTGTTTCTGCTTTCCTCAGCTGATGAAAGCAAGCTACGTGAGGCTCAGCCGGTGTAAGGTGGGAGTTCTGGCTAGTTAGAGGCATCACCTAGTGTTTAAAAGGGTTTGCCCTTGAGAGATCAATAGCTCTGAAAAAGCTGCTGAAATCCTTCAGTGGATGTGAATTTGGTTCCTGCTCTTCTTTGATCTGGTATTCATGGCATTTTGAATCATGTAAATCAAAGCTGCCTTTCTCACCTACCCATCCCTCTTTCTTCTTCTGTCTCCTAAGAGGATCATTTTTTCATGTTCTTAGGAATACAGCTTTGGCTGTCTTAACATCGAGATAAAATGAACTCATTATTTGCATAACATCAGAGGAAGGGCCAGATTAATACCACCTCTCTGATTTTTTTCCTTCCTTTATCCTATTCCTGCAATAAAATACAAGAGGAGTATGCATCTGAAATCATGTGTTTGTTAAATTCTGGACTAAGTGGGGGAAAAGAGCTGCATATGCCAATTCCCTGATACGCACTGCTGCCATTGATAAAAGGAGCCACAATTACATTGTTATATTGGGTTATAAACCCCTTAATAATACCATGGCAATTATTGCAGTTGGCTTGTAAGAGCTGTATGAGGAGAAAATAATAATATTTATCTCTTTAGCAGAGTTGAGTAGCTGGAAGTGAGTTCTGAGCCATAGCCTTCAGTGTCTCTGCTGCATCTGCTTTGGGATCTCTCTTTATATAGAGCTGTTGTCCCTCCCTGGATCTGGCTTATCCATGAGGGTCCCATGTCTGTTCCTCACCAGAGGAGGTGAGGATACAGAAAACTGAGCTTCTTATCTTTCCTCTCTTACCTTGCTGCTGTGTTGGGCTGCTGGGCCTAATCTAAAGATGCTTTTTGCCTGCTCCCATACACTTTATTGTCACTGGCGCCTGGGTGGCTTCAGGCACATGCTAAGATTATAACAAGTTTGAAAAATAAAACCATTTATCCTAAAAATAGCTCAGAACTAACTAGTGATCATGGGGTAGAGAGGAGACAGAAATGAAGATATTTTCATTTCACGTAAGTGTCAGATTCAAAAGCATCTGCCTTGTTCAGTGCATGTATGGTATTCATTTCCTGTCTGCAGTCAATTGGAATGCCCCCCGAGTCGTTTGAAATTGAAAATCGAGTCATGCTTCTTTAATCAGCTCTAGGAAATAGCCCCCTCCCTCACTGTTCTAAGAAAATTTATATATACACGCATAGAATTCATAATACAAAAAGCCCATGCTTGTCTCCAGGGCAAATCCTTTCTCCCCTCTTAGATTGAGAAGGGTCTTCACAGTGTCTTGCCATGGTGTGCTGCCTGTCTACTCACTTGCTCTTCTTCCCCATCATGTCACTGGAGGGAGGCCTTTCTCCTGTGTATCCACGTCCTCTGGCTTCTTGATCTGTCACTCAGGCAGCTCGGGGAGGTGGAGAGAGAGGGCATGATGTCCACTGCTGGTGGCTTGATATGAAACCACAGCAAGTATTGCCTCTGTGTGCAGATGCCATTTATGCTAATTACTTCCAGTTGCTCCTGTATCAGTCTCCAAAGTTTGCTGAGTGGAAAGGGTAAAACCATGCACTTGAAAGAGTATTTCCCTGCAGGAGTTGAGGTGCGTGGTCCTGAGGCAGCCGCTCAGATTTCTGCTGCTGTTTTGCTGTAAACTCCTGGGTGTAGTAACCCCTTCCAGCGAGTGTTGTGAGGCACAGAGTTGGTGTGTAGATATTGAAGGTAAACAAACACTGCCTTTCCTCTGCCTTCACCCTTTCACTTCCATCCAAAGGAAAGTGAGTATTGGTGGAGAAGGCAGCTAAGGGAGAGGCACATAAATTATCTCACAGCATTTCGACGCTGCGTGTGTTTTGAGCACCAAGACTCAAGTGACTTGCCTTTTTTCAGGCGCAGAAGTAGCTTTGCCAGAAGCACAGGAAACATCATGTTTTTGGAATATAACACTTGTCTGCTTTCTTGCTTTCCCGTTATTAGCTTTTGCTTATGTGATGAAGTCATCATGTAACTTCTAGTCCACAGGGACTAAACACTTTCTAGTCTCTAAAAACATCTGCCAGTTAACACAGCCAGAGTCATAGACACTTTTGAAAGCATAGGGTGGATATTCAGTGGCATATGAGAGGGAGACACGCAGGCTGGGAATAGCTGTTTCTTGGAAACTAACAGCTGAAGGCAACTTTGGAAATTGAAAAGGCTTCAAGTAAGGTTACTCTTTTAGCTAGGGAGAGATGAAAACTTCACTTATTAAAGCTGGTTCACCTAGTGAAATCCTAGCCATAGTGATTTAGTGGAATAAACTTGCAAAAGGACATAGTTTAAAACCCAGGAAAATAACTTGAGTTGTATGTTTGTTTTCTTTCATTTACACTGACGTTGTGTGTGCTGACCTGCAAAGCCTGACCAAAGAGTTGCGTACAAAAAGTATTAATATTCTGGATTTCCTTCGCAGTTTTGATTGCAGCTTAAGGCAGCTTTTCCCATTCTGTTGGAAGCTAATATATAAATTACGATGCAGATTTCAGATGATGGGTGAGATTAAACTAGTTTAATTAAATTTCGCCAGGGTAAAAGTGAATTCTATTTAGAGCTTTATTTTACGACTGGCTTTATGCAAGTCTTTAATAAAGTCTAAAAAGAATTAGAACTTTCCAAAAATTTGCATTTTGGCACCACAAGTTGTTGGAGTTGAATACTTGGGCTGCTCTTCAGTTATTCCTTTGCCTGTTCAGCCACTAAATCAGTGTGTCCTGTATGGAGAGCTCCAGCCAGTCAGTGATTATAGGGAAGAACTTTAGAGTAATGAAGAATAACTAAATGTTTACCAGCAGCTTAGGCAACTGAAAATATCTGTTAACTACGAGCCAGACTTGGAATGAGCATCTGTCAAAGCCCTACACAATTTAATTCTGTGAGCTAGGCTGTGCCCTGGATGGCTGAGTATCTGCTGAAGAACAAAGCACCAGTGTTGTACTATGTTGGAAAATTTGCTAAAGGGCCTCTGTTTTTTTCTAGCAGACATTGAGCTGTAATCACCACCAAGTTTCTATTATCAAAGTGTTTATACAAACTGTCAGTTCTTCACCTCCAAGCTGAACCATACTGTTTGTGTTTTCCAGCTGAATGAAAACATAAAATACAAGCAAACAATGGAGCATAAAAAATAGCTGTGATGTGAAATGCGTGTCCACAACACGTAGCAAAAGGTTGCCAGATCTGAGTATAGTATGGTTGGTTTTCTTCTTAAGCTCAGAGTTAAAAATATTGTCTGCCAGAACCATTCGGATGTGGACCCACTGTTTGCCAGTGGTGTGCAGGAGACAGGAAGCTTGGTGAGCAAAACTCCCAAGCAGAATCTGAACAAAGGATGGACCAAAGCTTGACAACTGCAGGCAAATAAACGGGCTCAGTGGGGGAAGAACGGTGTTGGGGCTGCTCTGGCACTCGGGATGTATCAGTTCGCAAGGTTCAACAAGGCAACAGCCTTTTCCTCCAGCGCGGAGGGTCCTGACATAGTGTTGGCCACGTGCCTCCAAAGAGCTGTCTGGGACTTCCTAGATGTGAAGGGGCCCTCAACCCTACAGCCCGAGGATCTCTGCAGTCATAACACATATCCTGACTACACATTCAGTTCTCAAGATTGTCTGTATAGCCATGAGGGCTACACAGAGAGGTTTTTAGTGTAGAATCCCTAAAATTCAAAAACTGTGACTCTGTGATAAAGGAGCCCCGATGCTTCGGGATGCTGGTTCTGCTGTATGCAGCTCCTACGAGCTATTTCAGAGTAAGGCAGAAAACCAGCTGTGGTGGACTGGGTGTGTGCTGGGGCATCCCAAGCACCTCATTGTGCGGCCACTGGCACTCAACATCTACAGAGACCACTGCTCCAACAGTGGCTGTGGATCGACATCTACCCTGAGCTTCTTACTTGCAGCAGTATTTGTGACTCCATCCAGTTCTCCACATAGACAAAATCACTTTGAGAGCTGTACAGCCCCGGAAGCTCATGTGTCCCAGAGCAATATGCTATGGGACCACTGGATTTGGTCTTTCCATGGCCACTTAGTCACACGGGCAGATGTACTGCACGTTAGAACTGCATACACTGTCATTTTACCAATTTTGCTGGAGAATTGGAGAATAATAGAGAACTATTAAAAGATAGACCATGATTAACAGAACTTTATTATTATTATTTCCAACTGTTATCAATGATTCATCTTTTATTTGCACAATGTTTAAAGCAGATGCTCTGTTTTGGACCTGCGTAGTGAAAACAATTGTGTACATGCAAGCCAATGTCGTCTGTTTTAAATTATTTATTAGCAGCGAATATCTAAAATGCACTATTTATTATTGAAACAACTAGTTTTTGCAGTTTTCTAAAGATTAGTATGGTCTTTCACTTCACTTCGCTGCTATATGTGAGTGAGGGGCAAGCTGATTTTAAGAAAAAATGAGAATATCTTAGTAGGGTAGTGGTTGATGTGATGCCTCTCTGGTCTGACTTTATGTCTGACTGCCTGGACTGTATGTGGCATTAATCATAAAATAAATCTTTCTCTGTGTGTCTCTGATAATGCTTCTCAGCTGTTACCCTCACTGCCTGCTTCTCTAACACTGTCCCTATACCTCGCCCTGGTAGGTCCCATGCTGCTTATACTCGTGAGAGATGAAAAAAAATAAATAATCTCCAGGAGTTAGATCACCCAAGTTCATTACACATCTTGGATCTGTGGAGGTGAGAGTCTCATGTATCCTGGTGTGTTACTCAGCCTCCACAGACTGCTTAATTTTGAAGTGATCGTTTAGCACTGACCTGAAAACCCACGACAGCCTTCAAAATGAAAACAATCTGTTTGAGCAGGTGGGAAATGAAACCAGTCCTAATGGCTATAATGGTTTTCTGTGAAGGCCCCAGGCCTCATTTTGTCTCTGATAGCAATATAATCTTTTATAGCGTCTGTGAAGTTTCCTAATAAATAAAAGTTCCTTGTTGCTGGTGGTTGAAGATGCTGTACAGGTGCATCATGAAAGTGCAGTGACAGACCCTCGGTTTTCAATTCAAGACCTCTTGTCAAGATCATTTTACAAGATATTTCAAAGGCGTATACAAGAAATAAGAAAGCAATGTAGCTGCAGCAGGGATTTAGTAATAGATTCCCTTGCTGCCTGGGAGCTGTTAGAATACAGGTTGTATCAGTTTTCCAGAATCCTCTCAACTCCATAATTAGCAGTGTTTGCAAATGTGCCCTTACTTTGGCAAGTGGAGAGTGAATGAAGGAAGGTAATAAATATGAAGGACAGAGAAAGAGCAACTGCTTCAGAATATTTTCTGTAGCTACAGTCATTCCTCACTTATTCTCTGTCTTGGTTGTTTTTCCAGAACTGGAAATGGTATTAAAATAAGGAAGAGAGGAGGGAGATGGACTCCTTGCTTGCCAAAATTGCAGAGAAATTCCCTTTTTCCCTAGTTTGGTATTTTTACAAGTTCCCATTTCTGTTTAGTTTCTCTGTGGGGAAGAGAAACAGTACATTTCCCTGCAGCTCGCATCTATCATGACATTATGGAAAGGCCAAGGATGGTGTTAAAACACCGGTCAGATTATTGAAGACTTAAGCTGCAGTATCAGGCAGAACATTTTTCCCGCATGCAGGATTGTCTCTTGGGGCCTTAAACCCTGCCATAGAGCAAGTCCCGCCTTGATCACCAGCACTGAAAATTATCCTCACATGATCCCTGTGAATTGCTTTTCTTTTGTGGTTTACAGATGGACACAACTGACTACTGACCTGCTGCCCTCTCTTTTTCAGAGATGGGTGTTGCAAGGTGCATTATTCTGTAATGCAAATAATGTGTCAGGTTCTCTCTCAAGGGTTTATTTTGTTGACTTGTCACACAACCATGGATTATATGTTCCTGCCTTATATAATGTCCACACTTGGAACACTCAAAAATCCTGAGCTGTTTTTGTATTAAAAACTTCTATAATTATCTGATCCCATGGGACTTGCAGAGCTGTAGCTTACAGCCAGGATGAGTAACCTCTCAAAATCATCTTAATGGAAAGTTTAAACATTGTGAATAATCCTGTTAAGTGAAGGGGGGAAAAAGTGTTTTATCTTAAAATATTTAGAGCAGATTCATCATTTGAGTAAGAAACCAGTGTGCCTGAATTAGAAATGTCATAACTTCAAAGAACTGAGTCAGTAGTTCTGAATGAAATGACATAGCTTTTAAAGGAAGGCAAGCAACACTGCTTTCCCAAAAGCATCAGGAATAAAATTGTGTACACCTAAAAATAAATAGTGTGAAATATAAACATGGGAAATAACATAAAAATAAGAAGAGAAGAATATCCCCCCTGAAAAAAAAAATTAAATTCCATCCATTAGCTTTGGAACTTAAACCCTGTTTTCTTCAGAAAGGATGCTGGCATTGCAATAAGGACAAACTTTTTCCTGCTAGATGGGTCTTGGAAGAGCCTTTGTAGCGTTAGTGCAGTAGCACAGGGTGAGCGCAGTCTTCTCTTCCCATGCAGTTCAAGCTCACTTTTATTTGTGGCAGCCTTTATAATCTTTTTACCAGAAATACACATTTCCAGTGATACTGCAGATCAGCTTAGACGTGGCACCAAGAAGTATCTTCCTAAAAAATGGACATTCTCTTCATTTTAATAACTGGAAACAAATGTCCTTTCACTCATGTTGCCATAAGCAGATAACTGGAATGATCACACATGCTGAGAGTTTTCCATTTGCCTGTGTTGCAGTATAGCACAGAGGCCCAAGGAATCCCATCTTGGGCTTTCCTAGTGCAAAAAGGACTGAGAGACAGCACTGCCTCTAGGCAGAGCACACACAGTTTAACCTGGCTCATTCTTGCCAGGCAATAGTCAAGCCTGCTCTTGAAGTGAAGCTCCATGTCCCACTCAATGCATGCTCTGGGGCTTGGCAGTCGCTGCCATCAGAAATGTGTACCTGATGTGTCACCAGGGTCTCTGGGTCATGTCCACCCTGAGCAAGCAGAGTAGTCCATCCTCCCTTGCCTGCAGCAGCCTTTGAGATGGAGCACTCATCTTGTCCTCCCTCCGTTTTCCCTTCCAATGTCAAACAGCCCCGTGGCGCTCGGTCTGTAATTAATGACAGTCTCTGCCCCAAGCAGCTTGGTAGTGGGCCCGATCAGCCTGATGTCATTACTTCACCATGACAATTTCCTAACGAACTCCATGTGATATTCCATCTGTTTGACACTATTAAAAACTTTTTATATAGCCCTTATTATTGTAGTTGCTGAGCTCCCTGCAAACATCTCAGTGAGGAAGGGAAGTGCTGTTATCCCCACCGAGGCACCGGCAGACCATGACCTGTCAGGATCACACACCAAGTCTTGGCAGACTCAAATGTAGGCCTCCAAAGTCCTTGGCCAGCTCTAGATGCATGGTTAATGGGGAGAGTCAGGATCCTCCTGAAGGGGCAGGCAGATAGGGAAAGTATGAAATTGTATGTGAGGATTTTATTAGTTTTTAATAAAACCTTACTATATTTTTAATAAAGGTAAGATTATGGGCATGATACCCCAGTAAAAGTAGTTAAGTACCACAATTTTTTTTATTTTGGTTCCTGACTGAAGTAATTTAATCACGGCACTATTACATCCTGTTGTTAGTCAGACATAACGGAAAAGCCATTTAATCCTCATGCACCAAGCATGTTAAATTCTATCTGAAAAGTGTTAAGTTGAAGCACTAGCATATGAGTAAGGAACCTAAAGTTAGCAAAGTGGCCCTCAGCTTCGTTTCCCAGAGTTTGCTGCTGTGTGATCTGCTTTCTGCTTTATATTGAATAACGGGTGGGCCGCCGAAGGCATCTGAAAGTCCTTCCTGGTTTCCAGCAAAGAGAAGAGCCTATTTTAGCCTTCAAGCAAAGCAGACAGCCAGGAGCAAACACATTTTCAGTACTGCACACATACACTAATTCAGAATTTGTATCTGTGCTGTAGATAAATGTATAAAATTGTCCTTTTGGCACTTTCAGAGTGTAACCATTCTGGGTGTGACAATACAAAGACAATATTAATTGTGTCAAATCTGATTCTGCTCTTTACAAATGGAGTGCAGCGAGGAGGATGGAGGAGAACCACCTTCATTTTTACTTGAGACAATTTCACTTAGTCCAAGATTAACTCTTCAAGCTTAGTTTATTTTAACTCACTGAATATTTTCCTGTACTGTGCACAGGTTATATTGTAAAATCTCTTTAAAGGTCAATTTATAACCTTCTAAGCAAATAAACAGAAAATAAAAGAAAAGGCATTGGAGCTGTTATCTATCTGAGAGCTTAGCTAAAGGTATGCTATGGCTTAATTTGAACCAGGGGAGCTGGATGGAGATTGCGTTTAACCAGAAATGCTGGCAAAAATATGCTTCAGTAGAGCCAGAACCACATGTGGCCATTCCACTTTAATTGTGCTTGTTTTAAAAGATAGGTCTTTAACATTTACCCTCTCCATGCTTGCTGTCTCTTTATGAACTGAAAATAAAAACTCCCCAGGCAGTCATACTAAGACCTCAAGCTAAAATTTTTCGGCTGAGTCAAACCCAAAACCTGTGCTGAATGTGCCCCATGCTTTTTTTTTTTTTGTAGCCATAAGAAGATTGGACTTCTCTGCTGTTTTTTCCCTGAGTCCCCAGGCCAGTCCTGACCCAGGGAGGCAGTGTTTTGATACTAAATGTGTCTCCTTGGTGAGGTCAAAGGCAGTGGAAGCAGTGCTACTGGTTCAGAGGCAGCCTGCTGTAATACACTACAAAACCCAAAAGTACGCTCAACAATAACAAAAGCATTAACCGCTGACCCACAGCTTGGTGAAATTCTATCCCACCATTAGGCAAACACGAAAATGAGATCCCAGAGGAAGGAAGGTTCAGATGTTCAAGACCAGAGAAATTGGGTGAGGAACACAGAGACGAGATGGAAGTTGTTGCAGACTGAGGGGAGAGAAGGAGAGGTTGCCAGCTCAGCGGTAGGATCTTTTACTACCATAAATTTCAACATGGCCTTAACAGTCAGTGTTTTTGCTTCACTTTGGAACAAAGCAAGCTAAAACGATTTATAAGAAGGATGCCTTTCAGCATTTGTGGGGACATGTTTAATGTGGTACAACTTGATTTCCCAGGGGTTACTTCAGAGCCTCCTGTTTCTAGGTTTGTTTTGTCTGATGCTTGTGTCCATGTGTAGGTGCTCACCACGAGGCTGGAGTGGTTCAGGAGCCTGGAAGAGCTAAGGGCTCAAGTCTGACTCAGTTTTATATTGTGTCAGCTGGTTACAGATTTGTGTTTCAGTAGCAAGCCGTGGGTCTGGGTGCTGTAAGGCTGCAGCCATTGGAGGGACAGGGGCACTGGCACGACTGCACACTCTCAGTTGTCATTACTGTGCCTTGCTTTTCTTCCCCAGAACACACTGGCTGCAGAGGACCATTCTCATGAAGACAGTTTCACCCTGAACCCCGAGGAGCAACGAGAGTACCCCGATCTCCAGGCTGCCCACCGGCCATTCCCTAAGGAGCAATTCAGGCAGGAGAACGGGCATACGTCCTTGCAAAGAGATGGACCCAGATCTTTTCTCCTGGATCTCCCAAACTTCCCTGACCTGTCAAAAGCAGATATCAATGGGCAGAATCCCAACATTCAGGTACAAATTTATGGTAACATCTGATTTTTTTATAGCTTACACAAAGTTATTTTACTGACCCAAGACAACTTTCAGCCTGGCTTCCAGGACACACAGCCAGAACAATCTCTCTCTACCAACAGAGAATGTATGTAGTACAATATAATGTAATGTAACATAGTATTATATATAAAATATATATAATACATACTTTTTCTAAGTTAATGCACATATTGCAGATTTTTTCCGAGTTTCTCCTTGGATAGTGTTGATTGTGTAATTGTGGAGATCAATGCAGACCTGTTTGTGATACTAAACCCATCTTTGTGATTGCTATTTTGGAGCATATTACCTTCATTGATAATAAATAGGTATTTTAATTTCTGTCTTCAATTTATTGTTGTAAAATTGGTTTATGAACAGATTTGCTTTGGGTATGCTGTTATAGAATGCAACCATCCCCAAAGGTTGTCAGAGAACAAGTCTTTCAGTTTCAGTTCAAAATGTGTTCCTCTGTATGGAAGTGAGACTTAGAGTTAATTTCTGCAGCAGCTGCTTGGAGTAAAAAAAAGTTGTCTGCAAGAAACTTTGTTATATGTTATTCCTCAAACTGTTCTTGGGTTTGGAACAGCCTCTTACAAGCCACTTGCATCTTGAAACTTCAAGGATCGGAAAGAGGAAAAAATGAGTGATTTGTTTTTAATTCAGAGCCTTAAAGCAAAATTGGCATTAATAAGCAGTCTCTTTTAACCAAAACAATAAATTCAAATGCCGTTCTGCCTAAGATGTGCTTATAAAAACAATGCACTAATAGATCTGGTTTTCTGGTTAAATTAATTCCTGGCTTCTTATGGTCCTCCAGCCCACAAAATTACCATCCTTTTGATACGTCTAAGAAGTACGTATGTAAAGATGTAATAGATCTGCTGCTGAGGCCAACATGCTCAAGAGGGCTGGAGCACCTCTGCTCTGGAGACAGGCTGAAAGGGCTGGGGCTGTTCAGCCTGGAGAAAAGAAGACTGAGACTGAAGGAATATCTTAGAGCACCTTCCAGTGCTAAAGGGGCTCCAAGAGAGTTGGACAGGGACTTTTTACAAGGGCATGGAGTGATAGGGCAAGAGAGAATGGCTTTAAACTGACAGAAGAAAAATTTAGAGTAGTTTTAGGAAGAAATTCCTTACTGTGGGGGCGGTGAGGCCCTGGCACAGGTTGCCCAGAGAAGCTGTGGCTGCTGCATCCCTGGAAGTGTTCAAGGCCAGGCTGGATGGGGCTCTGAGCAACCTGGTCTGGTGGAAGGTGTCTCTGCCCAGGGCACGGGGGTGGAATGAGATGATCCTTAAGACCTCTTCCAACCCAAACCAGCACATGATTCCATGACCAGGTGAAAACAAGCTGCCTCCACGGTGTCACTCCCTTGCGTTCACTGTAGATGAGTTGGAACATCTCTTGTGCTAGGAGAACCATTCCAGAAAGCTTTACGAAGGGAAGACTGGGAAGCTGCAGGGGCCCCAGATTGTGGCATTAGGCAAATAGTGTAACATCACTGTTTGAACAGTATGTAAACTGCAGAGGAGGACAGGAGGAAACAAAAACCTTCTCTGAGTGGTAACAGCATACAATGTTTAGACACAGGGAATAGATAAAAGAGATGGAAACAGTTCCCTGGCTTGTCTTCATAGTAATTGCTGCTGCTATGACCTCTTTTTCCGCCACCTGATCTTGGAAATGTGTCGGCACCTTTGTCAGCACTTTTGCTGGACTGAGAACTGGGAAGACTAGTCCTGTAAACTGGAAAGCATTGGGCAACATTGGTGCCAGAGCTCTTGTGCACAAGGATGAGCCCTTTCAGAAACAGGCTCCGTAAGTTCTGCATTTTATTTACTCTGCATTTGCTCTGCTTACTTACGTGCGTAAATAGTGATATACAAAGCTTCTTTAAGTTCTTGGTTGACAGTCTTGCAGCTGGTCAAGCCTCACGGAAATAAAACTCCTATTAATTCCTTACAGAGACAGTTTATTTCTATGCCTAAAGGTTGTAAAAGTTGGCCTACTCTTTCAGGAAAAACAGGATTATAGTGAATTCTTGCTTGTTAAACAGTACTTTACTGACCTGAACAGAAATAGTGACACTTGTTGACTTGCAAATTTCTCGTCAGCTATTTGGCAGGTGAAAACAGAATTGATGCTTATTTTCCTTTTTGCACAATGGCTCCCAGCTCTGTAAGTTACAATCCTGAGAGTGCTGATTTAAAGAGTCCTCCTAGGACTGAGAGGTTGGGAAGGAGAAAACAGCCTCTGTTTTATGATAGCACAATGGCCACATTTTCTTCTCAAAGACTCAAAACTTTTTTTTTCCTTCTACTGCGTAGACCAAAAATAACATTTTCTAATGGAAGTTATAGCTGTGAAATTAAAAATCTAAGAAAGGGCATAAAATTCTTCCAAAAAAGCAGGTGGGAAAGATGCTCCAGTGAGTTCTTTTTAGGGCCATTGTTTCTCTGGTTCCTGTGAGATGGCACTTGCTATATCATGCCCTGCTGTGTGCTCTTTGAGTGATGAACTGGTGAATATCAGAACACCATCAGAGGAATTCAGATTACCCCAGGTACTGCCGTATTTATCTGATGATAACCTGAGTACAGCAGACTGTCTCTAGAAAACCCTCAGAAGCAACAGTCAGAGCTGCAGTAATCCAAATGAATATGACTCTTTGCATACAAGACCAGGACAACACTTACTGGCCTTCCTGTGGTGTTTTGGCCTTGTAAAATCTCCCATCATTTCAAGTGGCATTTTATGCTTCAGCTGTGCTTCCACACTGGTTGTTGAGAGTAACCACAGTAGCTGCTGTTGAGCAGACTGGCTGTTTGGTTTGGGGTATTTTGTTTTCTTCTTTGTCGTTTTAACAAGTCTGTCAATGCCTGGAAGACTTCTAGATGAGAAGGTGATTACAAAAACTGATCACGTGGGGTTTTTTTATTTCCTTTCGCAAGTGGAGAATCCCCATTGTTTAGGTTTGCACTTGTTTGACAGACTAGCCAAGGGATGCCTATGCAGACCCTGTAATTGGTCAGGGTTATTATTCAGAGTAAGTCAGAATTGTTCTTACCCCTGAGTAGCAGAATGAAGTCACATGGGAGGTGTACAGGAACCTGCCTATTCTCCATTTCCAATGAGTTTTTCTTGTGTTTTCCAAACAGCCTCCTACAACTTCACTCTTTGCAGCCAGTCCTCTGTTTGGAGCCAGATGCTTCAACCTTCAACTGAACTTTTGCCCATGACCCTCCCCTCTTCTTTTTACTGCTAGTTTCCCAGGGTTGTGTACTGTCAGAGGGACAAGTAGTGTGCTGCTCTGTTGTTGCACTGCTTTGCTGCTTCCTCAGCAGTGCTCAACACCATGACAGATGAGCAGAAAAGGGAAAACTCATAGAACTATAGAGTGGTTTGGGTTGGAAAGGACCTTCAAGATCATCTAGTTCAAGTCCCCCCGCCATGGGCAGGGACACCTTCCACTAGATCAGGTTATTCAGGGCCCTATCCAGCCCGGACACACTCCAGGGATGGGGAGATCACAACCGCTTTGCAAATAAGGACGTTTTATGGATATTATTGCTCCTCACTGAACTTATATCTTGGTCAAGCTTCATGACCAATAGAGGCAAAGCACGTCTGGATGAGCTTCAGTTGTAATGGATGTGTTAAACATATTGATGAGGTGACATGTTCTGAGTGAAAGCTGCACAGAAACAGGTAGGATTCCTGTTTAAAACCATGTTGATAACCATGTTAATTGAAAGGAGTGGCTTTAAACCAGAAGTTAATGCCTGCTTGGTCTTTGTCATTTGCCATGGGGCCTGTGGCCATATTAACCACTCCAGTGCTGCTGTGTTAGCTTTGTTATCTATTTGTTACCTACTTTCTCTGTTTGATACCTACTGGGTTATTACCTTCTCTTAGAAAAACTACACAAAACCCATTCTAGGAACCTACACAGCTACAGAGAAACAAGGCTGTGTGATCTGCTTTTCAGAAAGAACTGCAGACTGCAACTCTTCTCCAGGTTCACCCATGGCCATTTCCCTCACTTCCAACTGAGTCATAATGTCAATTTTTACACATTTTATTAGATGTACTTTTTAGCTGTCATTTGTATTTGTCATTTGAAGCTGCTTCAAATGCAGCTGCACTCGAAAGCAACACCCTCTCGGTGTTGTCACGGAAGACTCAACAGTGTCTGACCAGTCCTACCAGTCTCATCTCTAATTTAGGATAGGAAGAGCTGGAGGGCTCCAGTAGTGCTTGTTTCTTGTGAGGCTTGCGAGCTTCAATACCTCGAGGTAGTAGGCCAGCAGTTGCTGCCAGCACTGGAAGCACGGTGGAGCATTGCAAGAGCTGGTTGTTCCTCTGGCCAGCTGGAGAGACTCATGTAGGCAGAGGTAAAACTGCTGCCAATACCAGAGCTGTGCAGGCTTCTCAGTGTCGTGCAGCAACAAGAGCTCACTGAAGAGTGCAGAGTTCAGAGCTAGAGCACATTTTTATTTCTGGGGTTCAGTTGTGCTCATCAGAGATTGCAAATTGGATTGACAACATTAAATAGAAATATTGTGTTTCAAGTCACATTGTCTTCTTTGCTCCCAACAAAGTTTGAGGGTCCTTCACTTTTCAAGTCCAGAAAACCATTCAAAGTGACGTGACACAACCAGAAATAAATTGGTGTCACTGCTGATAGCATTTTAATTAAAATTCTGTGGTGTAAAGCTGGATTTACCATTTCCATCTCATTATAATGAACTTGTTCCTGTTCTCCTGTTATACTTACCTCATTGCTGACTTGCACATGTCTATCTTACCAGAATGGCAAGTTCTGTATTGAAAATTTGCATCGATTGCATGTAAGAAACAGGATAGAAATGTTGTAGGATCTGCTGCTTGCACAATATCGCAAACATAGTTCTTCCTGAAACATAATCTTCCCGTTGCTTAGGGCAATGTTTACACCAGTAAAGTGAATTCAGAAACATTGTCTCAGTAAACAGGACAAAGAACACGGAACTTTTTGTGCACTCCAGCAAGCTGGGATAATATTTATCTTCTGTATATTTTTGGCCAGGAGAAAACTGGATGTTGGTGTCTGGAGACATCTGTGCTTGATACACTTGTTTCATTAGAAATTGACTGCAAATCTGTTGTTTTAATGTGCCTACGCCAATTGCTTTTAACAGTTTTCATAGGAATGTCCTTATTCCTATCTCGTACAACCATAAAAGAAGTGGCTTTATTTTAGGTTTGGATACTTCTGGGGATGATTGTGGATTTATACAAGAACTGTGTTACCACAGACATTTTGGGAATCTTGAGAAAAACAGAATCTTTACAGTTTTGATAATCACTGGAAGAAGAAATCAGCCTCTAAAATGGTCTCCAAGATAGAATTGCTAAACCAGATCTATTTTTTTTAATTTTTAAGAGAACATGTTTTTGTTGAAATACTTATGCAGCATGAAAGCTTTTCCAGAGCTTCTCTGAACGCCTGTTCTTTATGACTCTAGTTCTTGATCTTTATTCTCTAGTTCTTGATTTCTTTATTCCTTTTTATAAACAGCCCTCAATACAGAAACTGATGAAACAAGTTACATGTTTCAGTGCCATGTATGTGTATGTACGGTCATGGACTAACACTGTAAGTCTATCTGTAAGTACCAGGAAGAATTCAGTGAAAGCTGATTTTTAAAAATTTTGGACTGGGATAAGGGAGCAATTGCTTACCTGAAACAGCTGCCTCTTCTCACAATTCTGCCCTAACTTTTGGGTCAGAGAGTGGAGGAGAGATTACTAGGATTATGCACTGATTTCCTCCCTGCCTCTGAAAGGTCCATTAAGTCAAATGGAGCTGAGCAGGGCACAGCCAGGTCTCTGAAAACACCCGAGTCGATTGAAGCTGGCTTCTAATTTCCAAGAGTGGCAGTTTAGACAATCTCAGGATTCTGTATAGAATTTATTTCACTGTATGATTTTTATGCCACAATAAACACCTTGGTAATCAAAGCTTAAAGCATTGGAGAGAGGAACATAGTTATTTGTCAGACTACTGCACTGGATTTTTTTGGTGCTGTTTTTGGTTTTTAAATTGGCTGTGTGTTGGAAAACTCATTTTAGAGGCCTTTCTAATAAGCTTCCTCAGTGGTAAAAACAGACTGCAGTGGCTGTCTGATTGCACAGATATGTCTTGGAAGTAAGTCAGTGGCAGTGCTGCTGGAGGTCTGGTGGGGTCTGACGACACTGCAAGCCTGTGTGTCCCACCTGCCTTTCCTCACCACTGTAGCACCAAGCTCAGCAGACGTTTCTCTGTCCCTGCAAACCCTCTTTTCCTTAAACTGATTTCGCATCATCAATCATTATTTAAAATCAAGTTCCTGTGGTTCTTCAAATTGTCCCTGGCTGAAATAATGCAAGTTCATGCTGATTGACTGTCACACAGCTACAGGTTATCAAAGCAAATGGAGCAATTATCATTATTTTTTATCAGAGGGATTGTTTTTTTCCACTTTGCTGAGTCATTGCTCAGAGAGGTAGTGCGGTCCTAAAAATACTTGCTACTAAAGTACTAGAGTTGTACTAATTTCCAGGTGGGGAGTGCTACAGCCCCACCACTGGCAGTGGTTGCCGCTCAGTAAGGCCATTTCCTTTCATTTATTGTGAAAACTCTGTTTTGCTTGGATAGATGAAACAATTTTGAATGCCTGAACTGACCCTGATGTTTTCAAGCTTATGAAATCCATTTTAATTCTTGGTCTGTAGAAACTGAGGTTTAATGAAGTAATCATTCCAATTCCATATTTAGCCTGGGAGTGAAATACCCTTTGTGTAAAGATGCTATTAGGCTGACAACTGCACTTTCCCTTGCTCTTGCTCTTTCTCCCAGTGGAGCTTCGTAGTAGCCTACAAATTTTTTTCGTTTCAACGGCCTGGTCTGTGGTAAACTGCAAAGCATGAATTAGGTTCAAAATCTCCTTTCTCCAAAGAAAGGCTGTATGGGCACTGTTTGTGTCTGCAGCTCTGAAGGTATGACAGTTCTACTTTGCTTCCTATGTCACACTCTGTTGGTCACCGGTAGCTGTGACCTTTTCTTTCTTTTTCGTGTGTGTGTCTTGTGCTTTTATTAATAACAATTGTATAAAACTAGTCTTTTATGCACCATGCACATCCACAGAGCTGTGTAAATGACTTTTAGCATGATAGTACATTATTTCTGGTTTATACAACCTGAGTTTCACTGTGTACCATCTTGAAAGGCTGAGAATGCCTCCATACCTATTAAACATTATAGATATATCTGATAGTCACTTCTGGTTGTTTAGCCAGTGCAGCGTAATCACTAAACCACATTAGTGTGAAACATCAGAGCATTTTATGATTTATCTGTGGCCAGGCAATGCTTGCATGACTCACAGAGCCGAGGTTCCTGGTGGCTAGTCTCTGCTTCTACCTAAATAGCCACCTATATGCACACACAGAGTATTTATCCAAGAGTTTTACAATTACACATTGTTCAGCGCAGAAAGCAGCAATCAAGGGTTGCTCCTATGCACAATGATATTGACATTTGTGATGTCTGTGAGGGAATTGGGCAGCAAACTTTGAATTTTGGTTCTGGGCTTCTGTAGAAACCATAAACAGGTTGACCATAACAGGTCATTACACTCTTCCAGCATGACAAAAGGACTGACTTTAGAGGCCTTTGCAGCAAGTCACTTACTCAGCATTGGTCAGAGGAGCTGCTGGCTCCCATCACTGCCACAAATTGTGGTTTCATGCAGCAGTAACAGCTGGGCTGCTGCCAGACAGCAAGACAGATGCAAACCCAGAGATACCTAGGCCCTGCATCTTCACCTTCACACTCATGGCCTTGCTTAGCTGCATCTTGAGTCAGCCCAAGGCCTTGGAACAGGTTCTGCACACTGGTGTGCTTCATGCTTGCCTCAAATCCAGCCTCAGCATAGAGTACAAGTTTGGTTTTCTTTTTCCTGGTCATGTATGTTTGTCTCTAAACACATTTTTCCCATAAGGCAGAAAATTCTGCTGCAAAGGTTTTAGGCACAGCATGGGTTATTATTTTGTGCAGGATTTTTCCTAGCCTTTGTTCCAAGGTCTGATTCAGCAGAGGTAGCAGAAGGAATCACTCAGCATCTGCATATCTCTGGGCTCAGTAATCCTCATATGGTTTATGACATGCAAACTCGAAGGTATTGCACAGCCCCTTTGCCAGGCAGCTCCAGCTGTGGGGAAAGTTTCCCACTGACCAGGGGGAGGCACTGACAGTCAGGCTGGGCTGTTTTGAATCCCACAGGTTACCATTGAAGTGGTGGATGGCCCTGACACGGAGACAGAGAAGGATCTGCAGAAGGAGAGCAGCAAGCCCAGCTGGCCAGCCCCTTCACCTGACTGGAGGAGCTGGTGGCAGAGGTCCTCCACCTTGACTCGCATGAGCAGCGGTGACCAGGACTACAAGTACGACAGCACTACTGAGGACAGCAACTTCCTGAACCCTCTCGGTGGGTGGGATAGTCATGCACCCGGTCACCGGACATTTGAGTCCAAGGAGCAGCCAGAGTATGGTAAGTTTGCGTTCCAGGCCTCGTATGGGCATCTTGGGATTGTAAAAACAAGCGTGGGGGAAATGAGAATGGTGAGGCATTGCTGAGAGTAGGCCAAGCAAAATAGAATTTTTCAACATGTGGCTTTTGTTCATCAGCTTTTAAATACAAATCTGTGCAGATGCACAAGCTGTACTGTGGTAGCTGCATTCCACTAGTAAGTCTATAATCTTGAAAATCATACCAGTTATCCCAGAAGAGGGCCTTTTTTTAGTCAGACGTGTGCTTTTTTTAAAAGTAGAGGAAACAAGGTTTCGTATTTATTTTTAGGGTAAGGATAAGTACAAATTTAGAATCGTGTGGTGGTTTGGGAACCAGAATATAACTATTGGATAAATAAGCAAGATCTGAAACGTGGTAGTACTTGGTGGATACACAAATAAGATGAATTATGTTGGTGCATGTGTGGGGAGTGGCATGTGCAGCAGGAACATTGTGTATTTGCGTGTGTAATATTTTTCCAGATGTGTCACAGCAAAAACAATTGTTTTCAGCTTGTTGTATGAAACAGTTGCAGAAACTAGAAACAGAGAGGAGCTACAGCTATGCACTGCCCTGACAGGCTGTGACAGTCCACATGGGAATGACCCAAGGGAGGTGAGCTAAACTGTGCTCACAGGAAGCTCAGAGCCCCTTGAATTTAAGTTGTGTGTAAATACAAACAACTTTTAGTCAGAACAAGGTGTCAGAGCCACAGCAGTTTTACCCTGGCATTTCTGGTTTTATTCCCCAGATGCTGAACAGTGCCTGTCATGCACTGCTTCAGCCTTGTTTTTCCCACGATTTGGCTAACTTGAAGTACTAGATTCTTAAAAATCAAGAGAGAATTTTCATGGAATGGTGTGTTTAAACATGTACATATGTATTAAATTTTGTGGCCAGAAGATTCAAGTCTATCCCCTCTTTTTGCACCTACATTTTTTGTGGGCAGGGTTTATTGCCAAGAATTCATCTCTTAGGTAGTTATTCATTTAAGTTAAATAAAATTGCTTTCACAAATAATTGCAGTAGAAAAAACACAGTAAGAATTACAAATATGCAAAAATAGGAAGAACAGGTTGAGCTCCAGCTGAAAAATCTAATGTGGCATATTCAATGGTGTGCTTCATAGTGCAGTGTCAACACTAGGTAGGCAGGACTAAAAATGATCCTAGAGCTCTCTGCTGCACACCTGAGCATCCAACTAACTGGAAACAGCTCCTGGCCTTCTGTCTAACCTGAAGTGCTGTGTGCCATTGGCCTTGTCCAGGAGGATGTAGCGGCAGATCCTGCCCATGTGGGCTTAGATGTTCCACCCACTGACACATTCACCCCTTTCCTGTGTCTGTCCCTCTCTCCTCCTGCCACTGCCAAGGGCTCTCCCTGCCCTTCCTGAGCCTCCTGGGCTGGGCTGTTTGACAGCCATTGTGCCTGCTCACCTGCCCTCCTCCTCACCAACCACGTGGAGAAAAAAGAGTTGGAAAAGAGCTGGGAAGAAGAGAAGGACCAGGCACAGAGGGCAGATCACATTTTCCTGAGACAACTGATGTGGTTTTGGACTGTTGTGATGCCTGCCTGCTGGCAAATCCCAGAACCATGGGTCTTGCACACCGACATTAGCCATGTTCACACCCATATCACACCACGGACACCTGATTCCAGTGTGGTGGCTTTCCCATCATCAGCCATGTCAGAACGGGAGGAGAAATACATAAGGTCCTTGCCACAAGGAACTCACATCTAGGCAGCTTGCTCTGAGTGAGATATATAACCTTGCCATACTCCTGGCAGTAAATGTTTAATAGCACCCCACAGAGTTGTCGTCAGTCATTACATATGGTACAAATCAAGTGACATGTTCTGCTAACCAGCTCAGGAAGCCCACAGACAGCGTGGCCATGGGGGGAGAGGGAATCTTGTGTAGCACAGAGGCCAGGGAAGGCAGGGATCTTCCCTGGGTCTTGCTGTAGCTTAGGTACTCCTACCTATAGCTATAGAGAAGGGCTCCCTCAGAGCCACTAAACTAGATTTTGCATTGCTACCAATGTTGCTAGCAATGGTGGTGTAACCCAAAGGAGCTACAGCTGCAGGTTATGATCACAGGGTCAACAATATATCTCCTGTAGGTTTCAGGGGAAACCATTAAGCCAAATACTCCCTCAGCTGGGGAGGCTAGTATGAAGGCAAGAAAACTGGGATGGGTTCATGGGCTTTGTTTGGTGGCCTTCACATGGTGGGATGTGCAACAGTTTAACACAGCACACAAAGGAGGCTGGTTCTGAAGAGTTTAGGTACTCACAGCAGCACCAGCTTCTGTGGTGCAGACCTGGTGTCCAGTGCCTTTGGCTGTCTACCAGAAGAGAATAAAGTCATGTTCCTTTTCAGAAGGTTCCTTCTAGTAGATAGTCAGATTTGATGTTATTTATTAATCCACATGAAACGCTAAAAAATGCATGTTGTTCTCAGTGCAAGAGGAGCATGCAGTTCCCTGTCCTCATAGCAGTATTCCTGAAATGTCTGTACCCTGTTCAAGGGACTGAAAAACAAAATTGTGATTTGCACTCATGACCCTTAGCTGCCCATAGCCCAACAACATGCATCTTTCCCTAAAAATTGAAAATTGTTGTGCTATTGCTGTGTGTCTTAAAAAGATGAAAAAGAAAATTTATCTGGTGCCTGATTAGTCTGTGGTCCATAAACATATTTCTATATGCAGGGAAATTATGTGAATAGATGTGTACTGTTAGTTCATGACCCAGCTCTGCAGCTGAGGATTGTCAGCTGCCAAAAGGTCAGAAGAGAAAGGAAATATTTTTTCAAATAATGTTGCATGCATTTCCCTGAGGAGCATCAAGTGTGAAAACCATTTAAACAGCAGGCTTGCGCCTGGCATTCAGCCCAAGCTTCAGGTAGAGACATCTGGATTCCATTCTTGTTTTGCCTTCTTAATAAAAAACACTACACAGTAGTTTTGGGTAGTAGGAGTTTTGTTTCTTCGTTTCCTTCCTCATGTTCATCCTTGCACAGATTACATTGATGGCGAGGGCGACTGGAGCCCATGGTCCCTGTGCAGCGTCACGTGCGGGAGCGGCAATCAGAAGCGCACGAGGTCCTGCGGATACGCCTGCACGGCCACCGAGTCCCGGACCTGCGACAGGCCCAACTGCCCAGGTGGGAGCTGTTCGTGGGAGCTGCTGCCAGGGGGAGCAGGGAGAGGTGGGCGCGGGGTGGGAGAGCCCTCCTGTGCGCTGAGCCTGGGGCCCATGTGTTCCGTGGCAAGGTGAGGGTTCCGGTGGGAAAAGACTCACTGATTTTCAATGCCATTTATTCATAGTAATGATACACTGCTATACACTGCTAGATGCAGTCCACCATCCCCCAGAACTTAAAAGACAAGTACAGGCTTTCTTTAGGTCATGGCAGTCATTTTTGTGCACGGGCATTTTGTATTCCAAAGGGTGTAATCTACTCTCTTGAAACTAATTTGGAGCTGGTTTAGAATTTCAAACCAGCTGTGCTGTTACCTCAGTGAGCTCCTGTTTTGCTGTGTAGTGAATGGCACTGCCTGCATGGTGAACAGGGATGAAGGAATGTATAGTTTTGGCTTGAATATATTCAGAAAACATGGCCAAGGAGCCTTGCTTAGCTCCTGCCCATTCACAGGATTTGACATTTGAAGTGTCCTTACCATCACACAAGTCTTCACTTTGGCAAAATCAGAGCTGAGCACTCAAGCCTACATCATGAAAATTTGAAGCTGCTACGGAAAACTGTTTTTTAAATGTTGCTGTGTGTTTGAATTTAGACCAATTTGTCATGCAGTAGCTGCCACAATGCAGGGGATAGGTGCAAGTTCATTACTTCCCGAGATCAGAGAGAAGTGAAAACACAAGTCGTGGTGGTATGCATTACTCTCAGTTTACTTAATGACTCAGAAAGGCAGAAATTCTTAAACTGGAGGTCAGGCTTTCTTTAATGGGAAGTGAAATGTCAGCAGTGCTGGGGAGGAGACTTAGAAGACTTGGTGAGAGAGTTGGAGGGAAGTTTCTCACTCGCAGACAAATTTGTGTCTCCATTGCAAGGCAACAACTGCTAGGCACTTTGGGGGAAAAATGTTTCTGCATGCTCTCATACATCCTAAAACCTCAATAATAAGGGGTAATTCCAGAAGAAAGCAAGTAACCCCCAGTTACATTCTCTAGTATTTATTACCAGCTAGCACCAAACAGTGGCAAACTTGAAAGAATATATTATGTCACGCAACAGACCTCCAACGATCAGCAAGCAAAATATATTCACTCTTTGAGGCTGTGCTGACATTTTTAAAATTACAAGGGCAAAGCTCAGCTTCTGCTGTTTATAATTCCAGCAGTGAATTACTGCCTTGTAATGGGTTCTTGGGTATCTTTTATTCTACATCTAGTGCTGGAGTTAAGGCAAAACCTTATGATAATTTTATTGAAAATTGGCCTGAGGCTGTTTTGAAGTTTTACTGGCCACTATTATGCCGCAGTTCAGGAGAGCAGGAGAAAGTTCATTGGCAAGAAGATGGATGGTGCATAGACTTCATTATTAACCGTATAGTTATCACATATTAAAGATCTTTCTGCTCTCTTTAGAGGTTTTTTATTCAATGGAGAGGAAAGAAAAAAAATTGAAACCTTTTTGAGTTTTTTTGAGGAGATATTTGTGTTAAGCCTACACAGCACAGAAACTTTAGGCTGGTCAATAGGCTGATGTAAAGCAGCAACAAAAGCTCTGCACTTTGGCAAGATCCTTTTTCTGGCAATCTCTGTGTCTCTCTACTGATAGCAAACAATTAACTGGAGGTTGCTGGTAGATCCTGATGTGTTGAGATCCTGGTATTTTATTTGATAGCTATAAGTCGTGGAGATGGAATTGCTTGGAGAGGCTGGTTATCTCTTGCCTGCTCACACCTTTTAACTCCCTAGCACTAGGAGAGACCAACAAGAACCAATCTTTCTGCCACAACATCATTCTCCCTCAAAAATGGTTGCCCACATACGGAGATGCACTTACTCACCTGTCCTCAGGCCTGTAGCTCTGTTTTACCTTCCCAACAGCACAGATTCCTTGGTCATTATGCTTTTAAAGGAACAGTCCAGCAGCAACTCCAGAATGCTCCCCTGCCAAACCAAAGCACCTTGCAGAGCCTGGGGAGGGAGGGGTGGCGAGGAGGCAGCTGATTCCATTGTGTTTTAATGGGAAAACCCCAGCACCACTAACACGTGTTTGTCTTAGGGATCGAAGATACCTTCCGGACAGCTGCCACAGAAGTGAGTTTACTTGCAGGGAGTGAAGACTTCAATGCAACCAAACTGTTTGAAGTTGGTAAGCAGCCCAGTCAATCCCTCAGTAACAGATAAGACACTTCCTTAGGGTTTTCTTAGTCCTATGGGATCAAGATACTGAGTTTAGCATTAAAAATGTCAATAATAACAGCCATTTATTATCTTGCTTATATTTATGATCTGAACATTTGCTTCAGTCATAGAATCTTTCTCCCCTTAAGTCCTGAGCTTGTTTCATCATAAAATGGTTATTTGCTGTCCTAATTCAGAAAAGAGCTGTAAGACTCCACACTAATGGAGGGGGAAAAAGTCAAACACTTCATTATTTTGCTGAAATAGCAAATGGAGGACCCTATAAAAGCATTTTAAATATAACTGTCACATCAAAATAATAAAAAAGGGCAATGACTTTTATGAGCATGTATTGCTTTTATAGCTCTGTGTGCTGCAGTGAGGGCAGCCAAAGCAATTTTATAGGGCATGGCTTGATTCTGAGCTGTCTATAACTCAATCCAACATCCACAATGTTCTGATTTCGTCCCTCCAACAAAACCATAGTGTGGCCATCAGAGACACTGAACACTGGATTAATTGAATAAATAGTGTAACCTAGCACCTCCCTCTCATGGTGGCAGAGCACAATAGTTAATGAAAGCCAGGATGGGACTCTTTAAGAAAAGAAAAGCAGGACAAGGATCACTGAGTAAATATTTTGCAAGTATGTTTGCTCTAAGAGTTTTAGGTCCCAGTTAGTTACTCTCCTGCAGACTCCTCTGAAGTAAGTGTGAAACAAAATACGCAGAGTTTTTTTGAAGGCCCATAGAACGATATAGACAGCTTAAATAATGTTTTAGGTAGGAGATGTTTAACTGGATTCTCCCAAGAGTCTTGCAAAATAATAAAGTGCCGCTATTAAATATGCTACTGGTCTACAAATTTCTTTAATCCCAGCTATACATCATGGCTCTGGTGCCATTAACTCCTCCTGATGTACAGCCACTCTGATGTTATGTCACATATGCCCTTTTAGAACCTGAATCACTTTTGGCTGCATTTGCCAGCTAAGATGGCAGTCTCCATGTTTCAACTACAGATGCTTGAAGTACCCCTTTGGAAACTAGAGACCAAACAGAAAAAAGTCTTTGTTTTTTTAAAGAAAGACTGAATTAGGGCCTAAAGTGAACTTCAGAAAGAGTAATCCAGGCCTTGCTTGCCGTCTTGGAATCTCTAGCATCATCTGAAACTTAATCCTTCAACATCTGACTGCTGTTTTTCCTAGTGAATGTGTTCTGACTAAGGGTTCCAACTAGAGACTGGCACTAAATCACTGTGATTTCCCTATTTCTGTTGCTTATCATCCCATGGTAGTGTCTCTTGTGCTGCATGGGGATATCAGTAGCTTAATTAGAATTTGCCAGGTAGAAGTGTCACAGATTCCTGATGTCCTGGTTCTGCACTGTAACTCAGACTAGCACTGCCCGAGGCACTGAAGTGAATCATACGTGATTTCTTTATCTGACCAGACAGCACAGTAATACACTGTGGGCAGGGAGCAACCTGTGACTGGCCTTTGTTTCTAAAGCAGAGCACTTGTGCTGAACACCTACACTTTACTCACTTGTTATCATTGATCATACGAACTGGGATGCTGCTTAATGTATCTTAAGTTTCCGTTTCCTGCCCTGAAACAGATACTGATAGCTGTGAGAGATGGATGAGCTGCAAGAGCGAGTTCCTGAAGAAATATATGCACAAAGTGGTCAACGATCTTCCCAGCTGCCCGTGCTCCTACCCCAGAGAAGTTGCATACAGCACCACTGAGATCTACGATCGACTTAAGAGGAAAAACTTCCGCTGGAAAGATGCGAGTGGTCCGAAGGAAAAACTGGAGATCTACAAGCCCACGGCACGATACTGCATCCGCTCCATGCTGTCTTTGGAAAGCACGACGCTCGCAGCGCAGCACTGCTGCTATGATGATAGCATGCAGCTGATCACCAGGGGCAAAGGGGCAGGGACGCCGAACCTGATCAGCATCGAGTTCTCAGCAGAACTCCATTACAAAGTGGACATTCTGCCTTGGATCATATGCAAAGGTGACTGGAGCCGCTACAATGAAGCCCGGCCTCCCAACAATGGTCAGAAGTGCACAGAAAACCCGTCAGATGAAGACTACTACAAGCAGTTTCAAGAAGCAAGGGAATACTGAAAAGATTTTCCTCTTCTTCAGACACACAATAGCATTCGTTTCCTGGATGCCGAAGAACTGGTGATGGCTGCTGCTTTGGCTCCTCAACAGGGGTTGATCAGTTCCTTTCTAATGAATGTACATAGTTGTAATATAATACATAAGTATTTTTCATAGTGTGTGTAATTTATAAACACGTATCTCTCTGTCTCACACACACCTATTTTTGCATACAGACATACATAAATCTTGTCCTGATAGGATTTTATACTGCAATAATGTTCATGTAATAATGTGCATTTCATTTTATTTCCCATCTGTAACATAATAGAGGGGTTGGGGGGTAGCTGCCATCACCGTCAGGCCCCAAGGCCCCAGCTGAGGAGGCACATATTTAAAAGTTGTTATAAACAATGGGATTGAAGAATGTACTCGTCCATATGGGAATGGTTTACAAGATTAATGCACCTACAGCATCAGTTTCTCTATAATTGGTTTCATGACTAGTCATATCTAAGAAGGGAAGAATTTTTTTGGAAGGGTAATAGTCAAAAGTGAATATAGAAAATCCCTAGCAATTTTTCTCTTGGAATTCTTCCTGTTGCCTTCTAGCTCAGGACTTTGCAGTCCACCTGGTGTAGGCTTGCAGGAAGTTGTAGCTGTGGTTTTGCTATGGGCCAGAAAATGTCCTGATGCAGTGGTTCTGCAAGAGTTACAAACAGCCCACTCCTGAAAACATCTCAGATACGGAGTATGGAGCTGCAGCTGTTGGGGCTTACATCTCCCGAGCAGTTACCTGTGAACTGAGCATGCTGTAAGTCTTTGGAGGAGTGAGGGTAGAGAAGAAATCCATGTCAAAGGACAAAAAAAAAAAATCACAGATCCTTCCCAGTTTTTAATACGAAGAATGTCTGGATCTGCTTGTTTCTTTCTTTTAAGAAAAGAAAGAAGTTTTATTTTTTTAGAGAACAGTAAAAGTGGAATCCACAAGTTCCCTGGGATAAAAGATACAACCAGCCCTTTTCCCCCAGTTTTCTCATGCTGAGTGCACAGTGTCCTACAGAAGTAGCTATTCTTTAAGGGAAGCTCTCTGGGAGGAACTATTGGTGACTTAAAATGTCTTAATTTTTTAAAAAGCTAGCATTATTTTTGTAAAGTATTTATTGAATTGTAACAATGACTCACACGTGGGGTATGTCTATGAAAGGCTTCTGTAGATGGAACTTGATTTCCAAGAACATGACTGTTGTTCGGCAAAGGTTTTATTTCCAAATTTTTATAAAATGCAAGTTTACATGCATAATTCTGTCATTAAGCAGCTCATACCTGCATTCTGATAAAAGTTACACCCTGGGTAAATAAATACTTACAGTTCCATCCTGTGAAAGACTGCCTTGCTGCAAGTCAGTGTCTTCATTTGGAAAACTAAGGCTAAATGTCACCCGAGAGATGCCTATTTTGGGGTTATGTGGTCTGACACACACATGTGGAACCTCACACAGTGGTAAAGCCGCCCGGCATCACAGGCTGAACTCAAAGATTCAAGACAGACACAAAAGACAATTCTCTCTGCTATATACAGACACACTCAGATGATATTTAAGGTCCTTTCCAACCCAAATCCTTCTGTGGCATCCTGTAAATCTTTTCTGTGTTTCTGTTAGCATCTCAGGTCTGGTTGATTGTGAGCTCAAGGATGGACACGTGCGTGGTGCCCCTGGCATGAACACGCACACAACAACCCCGCTGGCCCGGGCAGGGTCAGGCTTGTGTTGGTCTGCCCAGGTGATGCAAAGGCAGCCTGGGCTGGGCACACCCAGTCTGACCCGTGCTGGAGGTTCTCCCAGATCTACCAGACTGCAGAGCCCCAGCCCTGCTCGAGCTCGAGGTCTCCAGAAACACAGCAGTGCGGGCAAAGGCACCGCACATCTGCGACAGCAACTGGTCTGCTGAGGTAACCTCGGCAGCTGGAAAACTTGGCCGAGTCGTCAAAGCATCCCAGATCCAGACTTGAGTTGGTGGGGAAGACATGGATATGTTCTAGCACAAGCTGGTAGTAACAAAACATGGTTAGTTGAGCAAGAGGGTAAACATGGGGATCACCCCTTATTTTTTATAGAAACCAGATTTTGTAAATTCTTGCAAGGTCATACGAAGGCGCCATTAGCTCATGGAGCCAGTTAAATTGACAGCAGATGGATGAAAGGCACAAGGAGCTCCAGGATCAGCCACTTCACAGGGAAGACAGGTATTTTCAGGAAGAAACTCTGCTTCTTACTTAACAGTGTGAGGAGGAGCAACATTCTCAGGTTTCTCTGTGAGGGAGATGAGAGGGCGTTCGGTCACAATTCTAGAAATATAAAACACATCCCTGCCCTTTGTGGATTAGTAAATTATGGTGCTGTTGAGAAATGCTACTGCACTATTAATACAGAACATAACACATAAAGTGTCAGGGAAGAGGAAAAATTATTCTAATAAATGAAATGACGCACAAAGTTTCAAGTCTTACCACTCGTAAATTGCCAAGGCTGGAAACTCTGAGGGAGCCAAATAACTTCTGATAGGACCTACCAGGTGTTTCATAGGATGAGCTCAGATTGAGAGAGTCTGCTGTCCTAAGCAACAGTTTTTATTAAAAGCAAAGTCTTTCCTACTTCATGATAAAGTATGATCCACTCAAGGCTGGACTGCTTACTTTGTTTTCTCTTTTCTTTATCTCCTTTCCAATGACCAAAATTGTACATGAAATGACTTTGTGTAGTAGACTTCAGCAAGGTGCTGGAGTTTACCTTGGCCAAATTTGGCTCAGTCTTTTATATACAGGGCTCTTCATATTAGGTCAAGACTCGCTGAAGCGTTCGTGGCTCATTCCCAGGCACAGGTCGGTGGTGAGGAGAAGCTGTTGTTTCGTTTCTTACGTTACCACAGACAGAACAGGCATATTGGAGCACTCAACCAAAGATATTGGGGGGGGGGATTGAAACAAGCATAACTGAACAGGGAAACTGAAACAAGGAACCAGTCAAGTCATTCAATTTTTTTTTGACCCTCAATCAATCAGCAGATACAGATTGCAGCACGGCTTCTGAGTCAAGTTGGTGGGAATGCATTAAGCTGGCACAGCTGCTGTGAAAGATGTGTGGAGCAGTGCCCCGAGGCAGCCATAAATGGATTGAATCATACCTTTGATGGTTAAAAGGATGAGTGGGCCTGGCTTCACATTGCCTGGACAGCTGCTGAGCAGCAAAATTCCACTAACATAACCCACAGTGATGCATATGGGTTATAGGACAATATAGCAAAAACCAGAACCATACACACATCCACAAATCCCCACAGCCCTGCATTAGTTACCAGCTGCTTTTCCCCCCTCCTGCTGTGCAGACTGGTTAGCACTGTCAACACAAGGCATTCTTTGGAAAAATGCTGGTAAGCTTGTGAGGCTGTTCCAGATACAGCATTCGCGGTGAGGTTGTAGGGCTGGTTGCAATGAGTTGCTGATGCACCTGACACAGCTGAGTGGGGCCCGGCCAGCTGAAGGCAGGAAAGGGGGAAAGTTACCTTTTCCTGTTGAAGAATCTGCCCTGCCAGAATGGCAGGGCCTTGATGCCACAGTGTCTCACTTGTGGTGTCTCCCTGGTTGGCAGCAGGAAGGCAGTGAGGGAGAGCTGAATGATGGCCCAGGGAGCTGCCTCTTCTGAGGAGCCACCAGTGCTCCCCCAGGCCTTCCCTTTCTCCCCTTCCTTCGTTCTCCATCAGGACGCCCCTGGAACCACTCAGCAGCCAGCATGGCTCACAGCAATCTAGCTTTAGCTTACTCTCAGCAGCAGAGTCACGCATTCACCCTTTCCTGGAGAAAGTCACATCAGGCTGGACAGGCTATGCAGAAACCTGGCACGTGCCATTCCTGGCAGGGGCAGGAAGCTGCCAGGACAGGGAGCCTGTTCATAACCTACTCAGGCACAGCTACTCCGCAGCTCTGCTGTCACCCACAGGACCATCCAGCACCACACAAGGGACAGTGGCATGGCAAGGGTCTTTCTCACCCAGTAGAGAAAACCTGCAAAATAGATATGGACAAACTTGGGTTTCTTCACGTTCACTGCATCCACCTGCACAGGAACCAGCCAGGTCCCTCCCCTCCAAACACACGGAACCCAGCACACTGAGGAGGGAGAGCAGCAGCAGGAAGACCACCAGAAGAAAGGTGACACTTTTCCCAGCAAGCTGGAGTGAATGTGTGTTGCCGCCTGGCCCCATGGCATTTCTGTGCCAGCTGAGAGAGCATGTGTTTTTCTATCACCAATTCCCCGCTTCTTTCCTTTTATAACTTTTAATGGAAAAATGTGTGGGCAGTTTCCATTATGCCTGTGCTGTTTCAGACAAATTAAGGGGTTGGCTAAGAAACCACTGGTTTCATATTTCATACAGAAAAGACACACATGCATGTATTTATATGTCTATGTAAATTAATTTAGGATATCCTCTAGTCATGCGCTGTACAGCAGTTTGCTGCCGAGTGGTGTCTGCAGGAAGGGTCCCATGGCAGAGCACTTCTGTGCCTCCTGCACAGGGCATGAGGCTATTTTTGCACTTGCACAGTGGGGAAAAGGGCTGGGAGGCTAAAATGACAGCAGTCATTCTTCGACTCTGCCTCTTACATTCTGAGTGGCAGGTTTATTCATTTTTCCTTTCAGCTGCACTGCTAAAGCCACAGATGCCTTTTATGGCCGTGCTAATTTTCTATCAGTTTAGGGAGTTATAAATTTTTTCCTTATTTATTCTCTATCACAAGAAGAATCTGGGTGAGGGGAGGTGATTTTTAAACACAGAGAAACTTTTCATTCTGTACATTGCACAATTTATAGGGGGTTCAGAATATTCTGGAAGCGATAGCAATATTGCACAGGTCAAACTGGCCAAACCTAACACAGCTAAGTGTGGGTGGCTCTAGTCTTCAGAGGAGCGCTTAGATAATATTTCCTTTTTAAAACTGGGCAAACAGTATTACATGTGTTAAATGTCAGAGCTTGCTGTTTATTACGGGCCTGACCAATGCTTCACTTAAAGTGGAACAGTGCTTCACTTATGGACTTTAGGAGGTCTCTGGTAAGACTCTGAAACATGCCTGAAGCAAGGGACAGCATCTGCACACCATGGTGGTGGATACAGGATGTGAGTCAGAAAGTTTGGGGAGCAGAGAAGGCTTGGGAACCAGTTTCCACTGCAGGCGCCATATTCCAGGCTGGCTCCTGCCTCTGCACAGCTGTGCTTAACCCCCGTTGCTGTGCTTAGCCCATTCCTTTGTCCCCAGATCCAAGCTGCAGCCATTCCCCTTTCCTCGCTTCCCAGGGGCAGCTCTTGAGTGTTGTAAATGTTTTTAAAGGCGCCCTGGGCAGCGGCGTGNGCCACAGCCCGAGGACGAGCCCAGCGGCGAAGACGGAGACACACGAGGGTCGTGGGGTCTTATATGGGGAAAGGGAGGGCGGAGAGAGCATGAGAACCAATGGTCTCAGGGCACAGGGGTGGTGCAGGGGCGGGCTGAGGTGCAGGGGCGAACAGGGGAAACCCGAAGGGGGGCCTAGGAGCAGGGGCCAAGGGGAGAGCGGGGAGGGGAGAGCAACCCGGAAGGGGAGGCACAGGGAAGAGGGAATACAAAATCCATAGCAGTAACAAAAAGGGAATACACAATAATGAAAGAACAAAGGACTTTGGAAGGAGCCAATCCATTCACCTTGTCTTTAAGCTACTAATTTATTTACCAACCACCACACTTGAGGGTGTGTTGCTCAGCCATGAAACACAGAACTAGGACACATCTGGCCTTGGAAAAGCCCCATGTGCCTGAGTAGGGCTCCCTGAGCCAGGTAAGGAAACGGGAAAAGTGCTAATGTACTGGACCATGCAGATACAGGGATTATTGTGTCCCACTGTCCCTGGCAGTGGTGACCATCAAGCAGTCAAAGGGGAACACCTTCTAACCACAGTGCAGCCCAGCTTCATACACCTCCTGCCTGCCAGAAATCGTGAGGGCAAATCTTAAGCTGCATGCCAGCACTGCTGCAGTTCCTGTTATGCCAAAAAGGATAGGGAATCCAGCCTGGCGTGACATTTCCATCCAGGAGCCAGCTCCCACCAGCAGGCAAAAGCACAGCTCCATCTCATGTGCGAACATCCCAGCTATTCCAGCGCATCCAGCAAGTGACAGCTGGAAGAAACAGCAAGGTCTGCCACTGCCCCTGCAGCAGTAACCACGTCTGAACACGCTGAATTCAGTGCATCAGTTCTCTTACACATCCCTCATCTTACAGCCTGCCTGGGAAACACCAAGAAAGAGTGTGGAAGGAGGAGCCTCTTTGGGTTGAGAGGATGCAGTAAGAGGAATGGAAAGAACTTCTGGCTGATGTGGGGAGGAAAGAGCAGTGCATTGAATTACAAAGTGACCTCATTAAGGGTCATCCCAACTTAAATCAGCATGTGGATAACAATATCCTGAAGTAGGATGGTCTCAGAGAGGGGCAAGTCAGAAGGAACGAAGCAAATCTTGAAAAGGAGCTGAGCAAAGAAAATACAGTGTCTAAGTCCAAAGCAGTCTAAGGACTTCCCTTGCCTGGCTGTCCACTCACAGAGCCATTCCCCAAATATTTCAGCACGTGTTAGATCACCGCTAGGTACACAATTCCAGAAAAGCCCAAATTAGAAGGTGCAGCTGGTAGGCGTAAGGGGCGGAAACATTCCTGAGCCATTTTCCTGAATAACAGCGCCCATGGCCACGTGCTCGGAGAGGCCGCGGCACAGTGGTGGCTGCACCACAGCTTCCAGCTGCCCGCGAGAGCTCCATGGCGGTGGTTAACCTTGACAAATAACTGTGTTCTGCCCTTGCCCATAGCAGCACAGCCACCAGCACTCCTGTAATTTAATGTGGCTTTTGCTCCAAAGGTCGGCCCCCTTCCTCTCACCCCCATATCAGCCCCCCAGGCCAGCGGGTTTGCGCTCTCCCAGCACCACCAACAGCACAACGGAGCACTGGCTTGGGTCACTTTTCCCACAAGGAAAGGGGGACCTGGCCTCCTCTTCCTAGCGCACAGACAGGAGGCACGAAGCCACCAGAGCGGCACAGGCTGGAGGTGGGGGAGGAAGCTGACTCAACCTCAAACACAGCCGCATCCATCATTGCTAGGTCGGGTGGCCTGGTTGGAAAGGCAGGGTTGTTTTTGCAGCCGGCGGGATTGCCCCGTGGATTCAGTGTGTGAGCCAGAGGGAAAGCAGTGGCGTGCTCCGTGCCTGAGTGTTCAGAGCTGATGGGGCGGAGGAAGGTGGGAAGCCCTGAGAGCTGTGTACTTTTAGATCCAGCTGGGTACAAGAGCCAGCACTGCCAATCTGAACCTCAGTCCTGGGATGGAAACAGCACCCAGGCAGCCACACAGGGAGCTGGGTCCAGAGGAACACATGGAAAGAAAGCCCAGCTTTGGTGTCTAAGTCGCTGTCAGGCTGTGTTTGGTCTGCATTTGAAAGGAGGTGGAGCCAGATAATTCCAGCTTTCGAAGAGGAGATCTACAAGGCCAGGGAATCCCACATGCCTATCTGCTCCATCTGACACCTCCAGGCTGGCAATTCTACCATGACTTGCAGAAGTCTTTTTGAACAGAGCATGAATAGGGTAGAGCAAATTTAATAGGAACTGTGAGATTTTTTTCTTCCCAAGAATACCCACCTATTTCTCCCACAGATTGCCTTCTGCAGAACTTTCCACTGCTTTCAGCAGGTGTAGAGCTGCTCTCCAACATCTTCAAATCCAGAGCCCTCCAGAGAAAATCATGGTTTTGGCTGGGAGGGAGCTTAAAGCTCATCTAGTTCCACCCACCCTGCCATGGGCAGGGACAACTTCCACTACACCATGTTGCTCGGAGCTCCATCCAACCTGGCCTTGAGAGCTTCATTGCCAGCAAAACCTAGAAGGGAAACAGCAGCAATATGACCCCCCCACAGCTCAGTCTCCACGACATCATTGCAGCCCCAAAAATGCCAAGAGTTACCAGGCCCTTTTTAGACCATCACTCCCAGCTTTCCTTACTCACTGGCTGAGTTTTTCAGGTCAAGCCAGGTGTGGACTTCAGTGAAAAGTCTTGAAATCCTTCTCTGAGAGACACTAATCCAATAGGTTTGCTGCTCACCTTGAGGCACAGGAGACAAGTGACAGCCCCTCGCCTACCACAAATTTGCCTTGTGCCAGCTTTGCAAAGGCCTCACTGCATCCCGGAGCACTCAGGTCTGGCAGCACTGCTCAGCACCACTGGCAATGGCCACAGCATTGCCCCTATCCCAAGACACTTCTCATGCCAGATTTTTCTATTTTTAATGGGAAGAGAGACAAATTCAGACCTCCTGTATGAAGACAATTCATCTCTTCTGGAAAAGTTCCAGCATGAGGAGGGTACTTTATACATATGGGTTTTCTTTCATGTCTGATTACTGGACTAAGACCACATTGTTGTCCAGCTCAAGGGAGGGAGAAAAAAGAGCAAAAACCACACAAATCAGGAAAGCATTAGGTAAACTTAGCTCAGAATGCATCTTCTGAACAAATGGAGAGCGACGCTCTTTCATATAATTAGACCGTCTGCCAGAAGTCAAAGAGAACAAATTGTGATGCTTTCAGTGCTGTGGGAGCTGTGCAGTCCCAAAGAGATGAACACATCTTCCCCACAGCATTAGTTGTCATCCCTGAACAGGTTCTGAAGGGAGACTGTGGTTTAGAAAACCCTCAGAAACTCTTCCATTGCATTGCGGTTCCAAATGCCATCCCTCAGTCACAGAATCACTGAACAGTTTGGATAGGAAGGGACTTCAGGAGTGATCCAGTTCCACTCTCCTGACAGAACAGGTTGCTCAGGCCCCCATCCAACCTGGCCAGTCAATGAAGAGATGCATGCAGGAAGATAAGGTGTGAAAACAAACGCTGACTGATCAAAAAGTGTTTGAACACTGTCTTCAAATTTGCATAAGGTGAGCAAAATGCTGGGTTTGGCAGTAAAGGGATAGGGAACAGCTAGCAGGAGAGCAGATCCAGTGAGTCAGGCTGTACCAAACACTGGAGGGAAAACACTCTGTTCCAACACACAGTATCAAAGAGTAAAGGATCCTGTCCTTCAGGTAATGCTTCCTTCCACAATAACCTTTTCTTTAATGCGAGTGGCACAAATGGCATTGAAACGCGCAGGCACAGCAAAGGGAACTTGAGCCTGACACCCGCATTTCTGCTCATGGCAAGCAGTGGGGATGAAATGGGCCAGAGACTTTATCCCCCAAAGGCAACAGCAAGGCTCAGGTTATCCATAGCCCAATCTCTTGTTTTGGGAATCAGCTCCTTACCAAGAAGAAACAAGTAAACATTTTCCATCTTCTTCTCTTCCTAGACATTAAGCAAGAGTAACTTGTAAATTGCTTCCAGCGACTTCGAGACAGCAAGGGAACAAACAACTATCAACAGGCATTTCACTCATTGCTTCACACGAAAACAGTTATGAGGCTGAAGAGATCTTGACAGGCAATTGGAAAGCAGTCCTTTTTATGCTAAATTTACTGTATTTTAGTCCAATTTTCCATGATTTAAAATGTGCAATGCAATAAAGAGCTGGAATGCCTTCTTTTGTCACAATATTTCACACCCAAGGCCTCAGAGCACTTTTGTGAATCAAGCTCTGCAATAGTTTTGCAAAGCAAATGGTTTAGGAAGCAATGAACTGGAAATAGAGGGCAGTTTCCACAGCTGTTGGTGGTCACAGAGGAGCCTGTAACAAAAACCGAAGCAGCATCCCGATATCTGGGCTCCCTGATCCCATGCTCTCCTTGGGCAGATGTCTACTGACAACCCACCAGACCTCTTCACCTGGAGCTGGAGCTCCTCACCTGCACACACAGGCTGAGCTGTGCCCTGGCCATGAAAAGAAATGAGGAAAGAAAGATGAGATGGGTTCATTGAGGGAGGAAAATGTGGCGAGTGAAACACTGTGCATTTTGCAGTGTTACAGATTCTTCCTGGGAAGAAAACTGTGTCAGCTGTCTTGGCACCACTGCTGAGCAGACCACAGCTGACTGGGACCGTTTGAGGGTCCCGGTTCAGTTCTCATGCACAAGCAGCCCCGCTGCAAAAGCCATCTGTAACCAGCACTGCAGACAGAGGGCTCAAAGCTGGAGCAGACAGGAGGCTGCCCTGGTTTGTGAGGATCCCACACAAACACATACGGGTGAGGTTTTTAGTACTTCCATGCAGAGGAACTCGCCTATAACCATAGGCCATGGTAACTCAAATTACTTTGGTTATTGGCTCGTAATCAAATGGTTTCAGGGTTCAGCTGTCAGCTTAACGCCTAGAGCAGAGCCCTTCCTGAGAGCATTCACAGAATCCTAGTATCATTAAGGTTGGAAATGACCTCCAAGATCATCAAGTCTAATCTTCAATCAAATACCTCCATGTCCACTAAACCATATTCTCCACTATGGGCAGGATTTCCAGTCAAAATGGGGAAGGAACTGAGGCCTTTCTACTAACGCAGACTTTCTCATTATGTTAAAACTAAAATCAGTGATCTACCAAGGCTTCTTATGAGCCGTAGTCAGCCCCTACACAGTGGGACAGGACAGGCTTAAGCAGCAGGATCACAACCATACCTTGGTGTGGTTCTCCATACTCAGAACATTTCTGTGCCACAATACAAAACATCTCTAAGTCCCTCTTGGGGATCTCAGCTCAACAAATATTCATTAACTAATTTCCTCATAGCTTTTAAAGCATGATAGTAATATTAGGAAAAGTCATGGTGTCAAGAGAATTAACCTGGCTAAAGTCAGAGAGGAAGGGCTGTGGCAAAACTAGGACCCGATTACAAATCTCTTTTCCCGTAGGGCTCCACTTATGGGAAGCATAAGCACTACTACGAAAGGTCATTGAAACACTAGTGGTATTCATGCTGATATTTCTGAAGATTCCAGTAACTGTGTCTCATATCCACCAGTGGTTTAGACAGAAACTGAGCAGCCACCAGGTTGTGTGAGGCAAAAACAAGTTTGTGCCCAGGTTAAGCGCTGTCCACACCTCAGAGCAGCACACAGGCAAATCCTTGAAGAACCAGGAATGAGTAGACACAGACAGTGTACACAGTGCAGGATTTGCTCTCAGCAGCTCTCCCCAGTGTGCCACTCACAGATGGTACGTTGCCCTGCATCCAGGAGGGCTTTGTTCTCTGTGGGGTGAAACCTCAGCCTTCAGTTTATTAAAGGCAATTGCAGAAGCTGTAAGGGTGAGTCACGAAGCCAGTTGTGTAAGCACACATGTGATGGAAGCACACAGGACATGCATTTCCATCAGAGGATTGCTTGGGTCCAGCAAAGCCTTTTGGATGGACACAGGCTGGGACACAGCCCCAGCCATTACCTCCACCTGATGCCGGACAGGGCTCAGGCAGACAGTCTGTCCTCCAGCCCCTTTTAAAAGATAAATTACAAAATTTGAAAGGGAGGGGAAGAGGGATGAGTGCTTCTAAAGCTCCCCCAAGAGAAGCTGCCGGCACAGGACACCTTTGCAGCGTGCAGCCTGCAAACAGTGCTGACAGCGGGATGCAGAGCCCACGGAAGCAAGGGCTGTGGCATGTCCTGGCTCCAGCTGGGCAGTGTTTTCCTGACCCCTCTGCTCAGCAGACTGCAAAGCCTTTGCTGGGATTAAACACCTGCCCGACCATGGGAGCCACAGTGGGGCAGGGGGCTGCTCGCCAGGACAGGTTCCTGCCCCTCTTCTGCACTGGGCTGATCGACTGGCTCATGCTTGGGCAAAACAAGGATGCCCACAGAGCAGCACCAGGGGAGAGGAAAGGGGGAGCAAACACCTGCGGGTGCTGCTGCTGCTTCTGTGGCAGAGATGTCCTGACCTCGGAGAGGAACCTGCTGTATCCCCACAGGGTCTGGAAGGAAAACAAAAGCTACAACTTAAAATCAACTCCAGGGCCAGCTGTGCCTTTACATCACCATTGCTCATAAGTTTCCATCCCACGGCTGTGACCGCCTTTGGTGGTGTAGGTAAACCCTCAGAAAAGCAACCAGGAGTTGGATCCCCTTTGTTCTCCTCACTCAGACTGTCTCTTTTTCTTACCCCCTGCCTCCAGCCAGATGTGCTCGCTGCCTCTCTCCTGCCAGCCTTTGCGTTCACCCTGGTCTTCATTCAGCAATTCAATTCAGGAAGCTGATCCAGCTGAAATCCTCAGCAAAAGAAAAAAAAGACATTTTCAACCAGAATATAAGTGCCGTCTTTGAACACACGCACACAGAAAAACCTTCCTAATTTGTTTTTTTAAAAATAGAAGAAAGAAAGTGATTGAAGTGTCTTCATAAAAATTTCCTTTTAAGTTGAAGAGAAATGCCATAAAAATACCAACCTTCTAACACCGTAAATTGAGTTGTAGAGGAGATGGTGCCTTTACCAAAAGAGGCTGTATGGAATTCATCACTGGTCTACTCTCTTAAAATAAATCAGCTGGCAAAGTTGTGATGTGACCTACTTAATTTGTTGTCTTGAAACTTGATGAGCATTTAAGATTTCTTCCCAAAGCCTGGAAAATGAGAGAAGGGGGGGAAATGCAGGCACCATGTCCAAACCCCTGTGACCCCTTCAGACCCTGCAGGAGTCAGTGACTGCAGCAGTGCTGCTCTTGATAGGAAAGCTGGGCTCCAGTGGCCCTCACAAGAGGGTCCAGTCCATCATCGTGCCTTAAAGCAGATCAGACACCGTTTCTAGCATAGATTCATTCCACATATTTTGAGAAGTTTCCACTGATGGAGGATTTACTCCACACCTGAGCAAGCCATCTTTCTCACTCCTAAATTTTTGCAAAAGCCTCCTCCCTTTCTGCTTCCAAGGCACCCTTTTCTACAGATGACAGACACCGTGAGCAACACCTTCCTTATCTCCTTGCAGCCATCAGAGACAGAGCTGGAGGTTGTCACTATTCCAAGTTCTAAATCTTGTAGCTCCTTGCACTTTCCTCTCACACTCTTCTCACTTCCTCACTTTTATTCACTTTCCACAAAATGGGGGGCCCAAACCCACGGGGCTTTCTCTGCCAGGGTACACTTTCATGGACATGTTTTTGTCCCAATGCACCACAGCTCCAACACACTCCTGCATTTGTTTCAGGTTGAGTACACACCCTCATGCTGTCAACCCACCCTTTGGAAAACTATCTACAATTCACTCAGAATCCATTTGCCTCTGTTATTATTTTCATAACCTAAGAATATAGACTGCCACATCCAAAACAAAAAGAAATTAATCAAACTCTATACAGATCCCTCAAAAATCCCAAATCTCCTCACTTTTTCCCAGGTGAGACACTGAAAAACTCCCCTGACAGCACCAGAAGCACAGCACTGCACCAGATATGTGGCTCAAGGGCTCCAGAAAACCAAAGGTTTAGCAAATAGATCTTGGTGCTTTGACTGAAAATCCTTAAGAGGTTCAAAAGCGTTTGGATGTTTGAGGATTTTATTTGTAGGGAGAGAAATCAATTCTATCTACCTGGTTGTATTTATAGCAGCTTAATCGTCTCTGAGATTTCATATCTTCTTTGATCTGATAAGGTTGTGGCCCTTTAATAAGCTGAAGTATTCATATCCTTATGACAATCTGGCACTGGAATTGTTTGCTTTAGCACTGCAGATTGCACAAGAGACATGAAAGGTTTCAGCGTAGCTGGAAAGTCACTTTTGATGAAATCACCCATCGCTCCAAGGGCTGCATTCTTTGCAGTTTGTGCATACTGATGATATGTGTCTTCAGATGCGTTTTGGCAACCCTGTGCCATTTTCAGAAATCCATCTGGGACTCAGGAACAAAGCAAACGCACATGAACATGAGGAAGACAGAGCTGGCACAGCTACTGGGTGGAATTTCTTTAAGGAAGCTCAATCGCTTGTTCATTCTGCTGGCAGGAAAAGATAGGAAAATGAGTGTTCCTGTTCTCAATGAACTTTGTGATACTGTTAAATCCCTCAGACAACATATAATTCATGGCAAAGCTGTGGCAGAATTCCTTTGCACTTATCCACAGTGTGGCTCTCCCCCAAAACACAGATCTCTGCCTTCATTTCATACACAAAAATTACCCAGATGAACAATAGCTCTAACTTTAGAGAAAAATCAGAACATTTGCCTCTATTTTTTTTTGCTTCAACACCACAAAAATTCATTATTATTATTCCATCAGTGCATCATTTCTGGCACTAAAAGAAAAAAAAAACCACAGAAGCAGACTCCATGCTGTGATATGGATTGGCAGGTGACTTTCGAAGAGAGTTTTCCAGGTAATGGCTTGAGCTTTGCCATGGAAACCCTGAAGGGGAAGGCTCAAACGATGCCCCATACCTGGCAATGCCCCTCAGCACCAACGGCATCCAGCAGCACTCCTGAGGCAGCATGAGAGCACATCCCTGAGCCTGGAGCAGAATGAGGAGGTGCAACTTACTTGAGCTCTCATCACCATTCTGACCTAAATCTCCTCCATAGGTGCCAGTGGATATTTGAGTTACACCAGCCATGGATTCAGCCCTGGACTGCGAATCGTAATTAATACCCACCCCAGCTTTGCATTTCTTTTGGAGAAGAGCCGTGAATCACTGAAGTGGAGCCTTGCAGAGGAAATCCTCAGCCACAACAAAAAGATTTCATGCTTTATCTCCCCCTCTCAAGTATTTTACCAGGCAGACGGAGGATTTTCCTCCCAGTGACAACAATAACTACGCTCATTGAAGAAAAATATGTGGAACAGGAAGACCTACATTCCTTGTGTGAAAAATAAGAGTGGTCTGTGCCAACTGCATTTTTCAGGAACAACGCATCCACATGAAAAAATGGCTGCTGTGATAGTGTCCTGAACAGTGAGGCAATGGTAATGTGCTACATAACTGACAGATGGGAAAAGTAGAGGGAAAAACAAGGCTTGGTCTTTATTTATCCCCAAGATTCCATTGTTAATATGCCGCTTTGAGTCACATTTGAATGGCTTGCATCTTCCTCGCTCCCTGCTTCCACTGCTTTGTGTAGCAACTTTACCTTATTCCTAACTGCAACATTCTCAAAAGTTACATTATTTTGTGCTGAAGAGTCTTCTTGAAATAAATCCTGCTGTGTTGGGTTCTTCAGGGCATGGATTTGGAAAGCTTGTCCTTCAGTCACTTAGGGGTAAACTTAATCTGTATGTCCCTAAAACAATTCAGTTTACCCAAGGGGTATGGCTTAAGTGCAGCAACTCTACTGTATTTGACGATGATGATGATGGTGATGACAATGATGGTGATGATGAAGAATTATTATTGTTGTGGCTTTTATTACTATTACTATTATTGCTTTGGTTGTTGTTTTTAAAAATTATTATTATTATTATTATTGTTACTATTTTTAAAAGAGAACTCAAAAGGGGGAATCAAGAGGTAGGGAATATTTCCAAACCCAAAAACTAACCCTAACCCCAATCCCAGCCCTAACCCCAACCCTGACCCTAACCCTAACAATTTCCTAACTCTAATCCTAACCTAACCCTAATCCTAAACTTAAGACTAAACATAACCCTGACCCTAACCAGAGATTAGCTCAGTTGGTTGGAGCACAGTGCTCATAACACAAGGGTTTTGGGTGCAATCCCACTTAAGAGTTGGACTCGATGATCCTTGTGGGTCCGTCCCTTCCAACTCAGAATAGTTTGTGAATCTGTGAACCTCTCCTAAATGGGAGAAGAATGACAAGGACATCAGCGTTACATATGAGATAAGGCAGCACCCACATTTTACAAAATCGGCTACTTAAAACGCAAGGAGAATGCAATTCCCACTTTCTACCTGAGCACTGTCATCTTCCCAGCAGGAGCCCAGGGATGTTTCCCAGTTCCAGACTCCCTGATGGCGCTGGTGCAAGCACATCTCCCACATCCTGTGAGTTTGCTCAAGTCACCCATGGCTATGACAGCAAAGGGCAGCGTCTCCTTTAAACGAGGGTGCTGTGACTCATTGCCGTGGTGACAGATCTGCAGGAAACACAGGGCGAGATCAGAGGCGGAAGAAGAGACTTCCCCAATGTGCTGATGTGCGAGGTGTTGAGGCACAAAGGAGGAGCGGCAGCTCAGGGGCTGTGCCATCGCCAGCTGCCAGCAGCCGTGGGCTCGCAGGGCACCGGGCACCAGCCGAAGGAGCAGAGGCTGAGCCGTGCCAGTCTCACCAAGTAAAAACACTCAGCTCCCTTTCAGCCATTAAAATGAATGAAGAGCAAGACTGTTTGGATAAACATCAGCCAAAAGAAACCTTGGAGGCAGTTAGAAGGCTACTGCTTCATACAATATAGACCATGTTTCCAAATACAAATATTACATTTGGCAGAGACAGTCCTTTGCTTCATGAGTTATGTTGCACTTTTTGTTATGTTTAAGTTTGTGCAAGAGGTATAAATAGCTGGACTGGTACTAAACGAGCTTTTCTTTTTTTTTTTTTTTTTTTTTTTTTTTTTTTTTTTTTTTTGACAAAATATCAAAATGGTCCCAGCTCTTCATGGAACAAACACACACTATATTCCTGTGCCTGAAATTTTGTTGCTAATTACAGAAAATAACGTGTAACCAAAAAACAATGTTCAAGAGCCAGACTTGAGAAACACATCTTTCCTATATGAAGTCTTTTTTTTTTCAGAAAGCTGTCTGGAGGAGGGCATCTGGATCACCATAGAATTGACATGTGTGCATACATGCCTAGCGGCCTCACGGAACAGCAGTTTCTGCTCACACAGCCCCATGGAAAGCCCCATGTCCCAGCTGAGGAAGAGTGAGTGAGACAGAAGGACCTGGTTTGGGGGTTTGGTCACGACTGCTTTGGCTGATCATGTATTCCCTAAGAGCAGAGGTAGCAGGCAGTCCTGATTACAGTCCCAATTATAGACACAAGATGACACTTTGTACTGCGTACAGCGATAATTATGGGCACGAGGAAAATCCCAGCAACCATCCAAGCCTCTCCATCTCAACATGAGAAGATACTACAACCTGAAGGCCAAAAGGCACTTTCATTTGTTCTTTGATAAGTCTGAGTGTGCATAAACACAAGAGCACAGCAGGGCCCTCACTAGCCAGATCGTCACTGCTTCTTTATCACTACAATGGCAACATCTACCTGGTTTAACCAATTCCTACCAGAATGGATAAAGGAGCTACTTTAAAAGATGGATGCAAATTGAACTATCCAACATGGATATGACATAAAATGACTGTCTTATATAAACCAGAGTGAGGAGTTCAAATACTGTTAGCTTACAGTAGAAAAGGGTTGTTAACTTCAGACAGCACAAAGGGCTGTCTACTCCCACTGAAGACAATACTTATTTCCATTTTAAAAAAAACCTTACTAAATATTCCCAAGTTTTTGCAAAGTGCTTCAAAGACCACCAAACCAATAGAGCAGACAATGACAGAAAATATGAGATTAGTTATTAATGATCACACCTTCTGCAGCCCTCAGGAAATGAATAATGCAAACTATACAGCTGCAGGGGTGTTAAAAGGACTGGCGCACAAAATCCTTTTGAAACAAAAGATATTTTGCTTGTGAGTGGGCATGGGGAATGTGATTATTCAACACGCTATGCAGAACCTCTCCATCCATTCATCGCACCTCAGCAGTCAGGTGAGAGCAGCCAAGGAGACTCTCACCTACACAAATGCTCTGGGGCTCAGATATTGGAACAGCACCAGATCAAATGCTGTGGATTAACGGTAAAAAGTACAGGAAGAAACACAAAAGCTTTTTCTCCTCTAATCCCTCATGGTTTTGCTGATGGCCAGACCCGCTCATCAGAAGCAGATGGGTGTGCATTGCATTACATCTTTATAAATAGCTCATTGACTATTCCTCTGGTTATTTCCCCTTGTACCAATGTAGGGAAAAATGCTGGTCACCACTGATACAGTGGCTGATGAAATAGAATAAGAATTACTCTAAAACCCTACAGAAGTGTTGGTAATTTTAGCTCCTGACACCACTGCACTTCAGGAAGTGTCTGACCAGCAATAGTCATCCTACAGCACTGTGGCCAATCTCAGCAGATAAGCTTCTGCTTATCTCGCAATCAATGGTTCTTGAGCTCATTTTCAGTTCACATTTTTGGCTGTGAGAAGTAGCTTGTTTTTCAGCCAGCATGATAATCCCCAAAAAACATACTCAGAAAGACCTGTTAGACTTACCCAGCTCTGGACTCATTTTCTACAAAAACAGCATCTCCCAAAACAAAGGTGTGGGACAAAGCAAACACACTGTGAACTAGAGAAGAGCCATTCCCTGTGTTTGCTTGCTGCCATTTCTCATTTGGAAAAATGTGTATTTTTAACAACACAGAATTAGTAGAGGGTGGTGAGCCTGAAGCTGTCATTAGAGGCTGCCAAATGAGCCAGTGTCCCTCGCACTAGTGAGTAAACAGGGGTGTACAAGGGCTGAACAAACAAATAAACAGAGCAGGCAGGGGTGGCTTTTGGACTCCAGCATAGGTCAGTGGTGTGGGAGTGAAGAGAAACACTGAGCTATTTTCTCTCTGCTTTCACACCAGACACTGGTACAAGTGCCTGGGGTCCCTGTCTGAGCTGGCGAGATCAGCTCAGTTTCCTGTTTCTCTGTGGTTAAACCCATCAAAACATCATTCTGCTCACAGAGGAGCCCCTTGCAGCATTACTGAAGAAGCACAACATGAAGGAAATCCAGCCTCTGGATGAATTAATCTGGTCAGTGAGATTCCTTTCCAACCCAGGCAGATACCAGCCCATCAGAGCTGTAAAATGTATGAGCAGAGTTTTGTACCTCTTAACGTGTATTGCTTGCATGGAGCCACATCACAGCAGGAGCTGGGCCTGAGAGCCCTCCTGTGCTACCAGGAGCATGGTCAGACAAACCTGGGTGAATCGTAGCAGGGTAAAACTCACATGCAGACCACTCTGTATGAATGGTTTGAGCTCTGTGCCTGCCCATGCATGGTGACTTCAAACATTCTCGAATATTCTCTTCTCAATAACTTGCCTGGGAAATTGAATGCAAACCAGACTTGTGACACCTCTCTGATGGTGGCCTTGCCAGCTGAGCTCAGACAAACCTCCCTGCATTCATGTGAAGAAATAAAAATATCATCCTTCAGTTCCTTTCTCCAACCTGCCCACAAAAGCCTAACAGAATTTCTGCTAAAATTAAAACCTTACTCATGCATAAAGGACGAAAAAAGAGGAGACTGAGGAAAACACAATGTACACAGACTTGGCAAGCACCAGTCTTGGTTTCTGAGTGGGGATTAGGAGAGGCCAGCCAGGGTAAATCCCTCTCTGGGCAATCTCACAGCTAAATTTACAGTAGTTGTGATTCTGCTAAAGATGTTTTCCCATTCACACAATATTCCACACCTTTTTACTCCATCTTCACCGTAAACCCAAAATTTCCTGTTTACTTTGAAGCCAGATCTCAACTCCTGCTTCTTCTCTTTGGCTAAGATAGTTCTGTTAAGAAAGGATAACACCTTAAACATGCTTTGACTTTGCTTTCTGTACTTACTATGGACTGAAGATACTAAAGTTCTCTTCTCATTTTTTTAAGTGTAAAAATACCATTGTGTTAAATGTATCCATCAGAAGTAATAACTGCTTCCACTTGCATATTGTTACCGTAAAATCTGTCTGGATGACCTACAGAACAGATGTTCTCGCACAGGCAACAAGGACAAAGAGTATGCCATGCATTTTTCATTTTTTAAGTTATGATCTAAAGGTAGAAAAAAAGCAGCAAGCTCCCAATTGTCTGTCGGCATCGTGAGGTTTCTCTCCCTCACTGCTCTGTATGAAACAGACAGGTGAAAGCAGCCCATAGCCTCCTTCCAGCACCAAGTGTATCCACTGCCAAGAAATAGATGTGGGACTCAGGTTCCCCCTGTTTGCAGTGGCTGTTGCTTTTCAGAAGTGCAATGTTTGTTTTCCAAGGGGAGGGAGTTCCCCCCACACACACACACACATTCCTTCAGCCATGCACTCACGGGCTGCGGCTCCTGCAGCTCTAACTGATGCAGATTGTTAGAACTGACCTGAGGAGATTCTGCCTGAGATGGCTGCATTGGGAAGCTCTGCTGACTGACCCAGGTGAGCCTGAGGTCTATTATGCAGTTTTAAAGAAGTTTCCCTGCATAACTCACAGGCATCATTCAACCAAAGCCAAACACTTGCCTTCTATATCCTCCTTAACATTCCCTGCTTCTGCACCAGGGACACGGGTTCATTTAGGGTACTCGAGTTTAGCAGCCTGTCAGAAAGTTCCCAAAGATCCTGCATTTTGCAGAGGTGGATGGTGCTGAGGAAACCCAGGAGCTGCACAGCCAAGCCAGGGATGGGCATCACCCCCAACAGCCCCTCATGTTTCCTGTGCTTATCTCCATCCCTCGGTGCCACGTGGCTCCAAACTCCAGCATGTTCACGAGTCAGTGACATTTCTAGGGGAGAGCATACAGAGCATGAGGTAGCTGTGATTTAGCTGGTGAGGAAGTAATGATTTATATTAACATTTGAAGCAGGTCATTAAATATGACCCCCTCACTGCAAACCCCATGCTGAGCAAGATATTTTCTTGTAAATTATTTACCAGCAAGCTTTTCATACTTTTGCCTAGTAGGTTTTCCATAACTGAAGTCAGGCTCACTCCGATTTCCCTAGCCCTGGTAGCAGCTTTGCTTCAAACTGTGAAGACATCTGAAGGCTGCTGCAAATTGGTTGAGACAGCTCAGCAAAGAAGCTGAATTTGGGGCTGTCTGGGGCTTTCTCTGTCCCAGTTCTGTGATAAGATGTATGAGAAACCCAGGAGGTTGTTCTTGGGGTACCCAGGTAACCTCTGGCTGACTTTCTCTGGCTGACATTGCTGGATCTCCATGGATGGACCTCCGACCTGCCAAAGAAGGGATACTGCTCTTCTCTGAACTCTCAGCTCCACGGCCAGCGTGATGCTGAGCCTGCAGGTGGTTTCCTGCCTGCACACGGACCCTTGTGTCTGCTGCATTCCAGGGCCTGGAGCACTGCAGGGAGGATTTCTGCCGAGGGCTGCTGCTTTTCCTGGGATGGCTGTACCTCCACTCCAACCAGAGAAACTCAGATCATGCCAGAGGGCAGCAGCTCAGGGGAGTGGATTCTGCCCCTCTACTCTTCTCTGGTGAGGCCCCTCCTGTGGTGCTGCATCCAGGTCTGGGATCCTCAGTACAGGAAGGACGTGGACTTCTTGGAGCAGATCCAGATGAGGGCCATGAAGATAATCAGAGCGCTGGGCATCCGTGCTGTGAAAACAGGCTGAGAGAGGTGGGATTGTTCAGCCTGCAGAGGAGAAGGCTCCAGGGAGGCCTTCAAGCCCCTTCCAGTACCTAAGGGGGGCTTTTAAAAAAGATGGGGATAAACTCTGTGGCAAGCCCTGTTGTGACAGAACAAGCACAATGGTTTTCAACTGAAGGAGGGTTGATTTAGATCAGGTATTAGGAAGGAATTTTTTACAATGAGGATGGTGAAACACAGGCATAGGTTGCCCAGAGAAACTGTGGATGCTCCATCCCTGGAAATGTTTAAGGTCAGGTTGGATGGGGTTTTGAGCAACTTGATCTAGTGGAAGATGTCCCTGCTCACTGCAGAGGGGTTGGACTAGCTGGCCTTTAAAGGTCCCTTCCAACCCAAACCAGTCCATGAGTCTGTGATAATGGAGCACCCAGAGGTGTTCTCCTCGGTGGGGAAACCCCAGATCCTGCTTGCACACCTTCGTCTGGTAGTGGCCATCTTCAACATGAATTTGCAGAACACCTTTTCAAGGCAGAGAAATCCGGGAAAATAAAGCAATTGCTGCAGTGTTCGTATCCCACTTTTTCCACGATGAATAAGTTATGCTCGTGTCCTTCTGAGAGGCATTCGTAGTTTTGCAACCTCATATCATCCAATCCAAATTCCCACTGAAGTCCATGGAAGCAATCTGTCTTGTGATATGTCAGCTTCAGGCCAGGCTTCAGTCTCCAAAGGACAATCACAGCTGAAGATAAACAAACAAGCTACGCAGTTCTGTTTGATTTTGCGTTTTAAGTATAATTTTTCATCTGTGTAACTGGAACTGTTCCTTCACAAATGAGGCTGAATCATATTGCATGATGCATTTGATAGCATGAGAAACAAAATGTTTGCATTTATTTAGCTGGCAGATTGCTTTCTCCTTTTATGGAGGGAAAAAAAGCCTCTACCAAAAAATCAGAATCTTTACTCTCATCATAAAGAATACTGATTTCTGATATTCTGAACATCTGATGTGCCTTAAAGAAGATCCTTATAAAACCAAATAATAAGCATGATTGAAAGATAAATGAATATTTAGAAAATATATAGAGAAAACATATATATTATAAATGTAAAATATAAAGAATAAAATTAATAAAGCCCCATTCTTGCTTTGGCCCCAGCCACATATGAGGTATCAATATTGAAAACATTCAGTATTTGATGTCAAGCACTGGATGCTCTGTAAGCCGGTTCATACCTACACCACAAGCAGTTGGAAGAAGACAACACTTTCAGGAGGGCAGATAATTTTTATTATTTTTAAGCAGAGACTCATATAAACCATACAAGGAAAACTATTTGCTTGTGAACATGTTTGTAACCTTCATTTTTTAAATTGCTCCAGCTTTTGGACAATTCCAGGCAATTGAAGCCCCCCTGTTTGATGCCAGTCTCATTCCTGCCTGGTGCAATCCGTGCAGCTGCTCAAGCCCAGCCACAGAGCTGAGCCCGGCATGTCTGGAGCCACCAGGGAGATGACTGAATGTGCTGGCACTCAACATTGGGCTCTAGGTCCTTGAAAACAGAAAGAAGTATGTGTTAAATTTCAACCTCCCCGAGCCGCACGGGTTTTGCATAGACCGCTTCACTCCCAGTTCTTCTCCGGGGCAGGGTGGGAAGCAGCCCCGCTCCCCACGGCTGCTGTGCCAGGCAGTCCCAGCTCCTGACTTACACCTTAAAAGCAGCACGATGGCTCAGTTCGGCAGATTCCCAACAGCGGGGAGAGAAACTCTGCGAGGGATTCATACGCAGAGACATATCAGGCTGATGCTCTGTGCAGCTGGGACGCGAGCCCTGCTCACACCTTCGCTCCCAAACTTGTGGCGGCGGGCAAGAGAAGGAATGGAGCAGCAAGATGTGGTGTTCCTTCCTCCGCGTCAGTTCCACTGCTGAAACCGTGTCCCTGTCTGTGGTACCCTCCTGTGGCCAGGTCTGACATAGCAACCTCCCGCCACCTGCCACGCTCGTTCCGGAGCATCTCCGTGCGCTCGGAATCGTGCAACCGTGGAACGGCTTGGGTTGGAAGGGACCTTTACAGGTCACCTGATCCAATCGCCCTGCAATGAGCAGGGGTATCTTCAACCAGACTAGGCTGCTCAGAGCCCCATCCAGCCTCACCTTGAATGTTTCCAGGGATGGGGCATCCACCACCTGTCAGGGCATCCTGTGCCGGTGTCTCACCAGAAACCTTTATCCATTTGACTGCCCTGCTCTGCAATACTTCACCCCTAGTGGTCACCATCCCTTGTGCTCACCCAAGGCAACCTCCAAGCCCCCCACAGCACCACTTCCTCCCCAGCAATCCCCACATCACCCTTGGTCCTTGGCCCCCGGTTTTGGAGCACAGCCCTCTGTGAGCAGGGAGCTCCCAAGGGCCTGGACGTGTCCCGGCACAGGGCGCAGCAGCTCCTGGCTCTCTTGCTCACTGGAGGCTGCCCAGAGGAGTGGAGCCGTCCTTCCCTTAGCTCCCAGCTGGGCACTGTGCAGGGATGGCTCCTACTCTTTTCTCTTACGATCCAGCTGCTCCTGCAGCTCTTTTCCAGCTGTCTGTGTGCATGGGCAGGACTCAGAGCTCCCACAGCCATTCCACATCGCCAACCACCGCCACCTTCTCTGCTTCCAGCAAGCGCAGCCCTGGTCAGCCTTTGGCAGGCAGCTGCTGCTGCACCTGGTGTGGCAAGTTTGGGCTGGAAAACCAAAGGAAATGGTGTGGGGACACCGGGTGCCTATTGCCGCCCAGATCTGCAGCATGCTCCGCAGGCACTGGGCACACGCTGGATTTTGGAGGATGCTGAAGACGCAGGGGAGGCCAGAGATGCAGGAGCTTTCCCAACTGGTTTCAGAGCCCAGCAAATGGTGGCCCATGCCCCATGTCCTTCAATTCCTTCACATTCCAAACCAAAAGGCTGTTCTTGTTGCTGGAGGTGGGGGGGAGGGGAAGGTTTATAGTTTTTTAGCCTTTTTCCAGTGTGGTAAAGCAATGCCAACAGATGGAGCTGTGCAGACCAGAGACTCTGCTTTGGCAGAACATGGAGGAAGCAGCAGCTGAGCATGGAATTCTAATTATTAAGCATAATGAGAGATGAATCATCTCCAAGCAGGAGACAAAGTCTATTTACTATGCTCAAGTGAAAAATAAGTCTGTCAACAAAGCTGTAGCCCAGAATGGGGGAATCCCAGGATTTCTCCATCCCTGCACGTGAGGATGTTCTGTCCCAGGAGAGAGGAAGAGCTCATCACAGCCCTTCAGCACAGGCTGGAGCCTCACTGTCCTGAGCTGGACTCACATCATCCCTCACCAGAGCTTCACATCAAAAGGATATCTCATACAGGACTTCTTCCTTTCCCCAGCCTAATCCCAGACTTCAAAGCTTGGACACAACAGCATGTCACAGAGCTTCCACCCATCATCTCCTTGGAGCTGGATCAAAGGTCTCAACCCTCTTCCCTAAACCGAGGCCACAAGCACACTGTGAAGACTCCATAGCTCACCAGCAAGCAGGAAAGCAGGGATGCAGGAGCAGCAGGCTGTCAGGAGGACAGAAAGAGAAATGAGTCAACAACAGGATACCCTTTTTGGACTTGTATGCACGGACAGTGAGACTGAGAGCTGCGTTGTTCCACCAGAGAATAAACTGGGAGGAAAACTCCACTGTCAAGAGTCACTGCGTTTTTTTTCCTGACAAAATGGACTGAAACAAAACGTACTTGGTATCCTCACTGGCACATGACTAACAAGAATAAGGTCTTGCAGCTTATCTGCATGTGAGAAAGAAATAATCAGAACATCTAAGATGAGGAGGAGATGTCAGCTCTTATTTGAAAGAATTTTTCCTTTTTGCTATTTTCAGGTAAGGAGAATTAGTTACCAGGAAGGGGAAAAGGCTCATATCTTCTTTCCAGCCACATGAAAGGTTTCAGCAAAGAAAAAGCAAAAGCTTATGGTTTCCTTCTCTTACAAGCCCTGTTAAAAAAAGCCACTGTATCTACTTTTATATCATGGATAGAGGATTTCAACAGGCAAAATTACATGAACGTTGTACTGGTCTTTGCAAAAGGACTGCATGGAGCAACATCTTCGATGGAGAATTTGCAGGGCAGCAAAAATAAAGTCACCAGAAAGAACAAAAATCAGGGATGGCTCCTTTGCCCCCTTCACCAACTCCCCTGATACCAGCAGGGACGCACTGCCTTCTTCAGGTGATATTCAGTGTAACACTTGCTACGTTACTGCACAGGTGATTTTTACCAGTTGTGAAAAATCTGAGAAATGAAATAGGCAGAAAACTGGTGAAAATAAATAGAAATAAAAATTCAAAACTTTTGCACCAGCCCAAAAGGTTCTCATTTGTGACTGCAGCTGTTCTGTAACCGCTGGATCAAACTGCCTGGTTTCTTCCACATTTGTGCCAATGGAGCTCACAGCAACCTACATTTTAGCCCTAACTGGGTATAAAATCCTGTACAAAGGCTTTTTTGGGCATGAGTCCTCAAGGGACTCATCAGTCTCCTTTCAACTCAGGAACTTGATGTATTTCCCTGTTCTTTCTAGCCACATACATTCATTTCACAGGGGAAATTTAATTATTGACCCTCTCTAAATAGTATGGAACTGAAACAAGTGGTGGTGCTGGAGATAGAGAAAATAAAGATGAAAATAAAAGAGAGGAGTGAACAGGACATAAAGTGGAATATGAACAAAGACAACACATGCACATGTAATCCAGAAGCACACCTGCCCGAAAGAACCTCCACCTAGGATTTCCAAATGCATAGTTAATCACACTGACTAGCCAGCCTGGCCACCATTATCACTAAAAAACCGATTGAAATGTAGTTTTTGGAGTCTCTGACTTTTTTAAAGTGGAGACCTCAAGCATTTTCCCAGGCAAGTTATTCTGCTGACTCTTGGCAGTAGTTCGGAAGGGACAACTGCATCAGAGTGATGGAAACAGGCTTTAGTGCTCCCACTACTCTGAGAGCAAATCACCACACTGTGGCTTTCAGAAAGCATCTTGAAGACATTGTGACACATTCCCAGGGCATGGCTTGGGCAAGGTGAGTGGGACAGTCCAGCTTGGGAGGAAAATAAAATCAACAGGTCTTGTTTTCTTCATTAGCTCTCCAAGAGGGGTAAAAGGAAGGCTTGTACCACTCTGTGTGTGCCTTTTGTGAGACCACCTAACATGGGCTCATCCTATTGCAGTAAAACGGATGAAGGATTGGAATTTGAACTGATTTGAAGACAAAGCACAGGGAAGTGTTGAAAGCCTGCCCTTTTCTTCAGACACCTGAATGCATCTGGGTGCCATTCTCTGCAGGGTTTGTTCCTATTGACTACCTGACCTGGGCTTGGCATCCCCACAGCAGTAAAAGCATCTTTGTTTTAAACTAACTTGCGCAACTTTAGAGATACCTAAAGTGAAAACGTTGAGCAAGGCAAAAGAAAAGGCATCTTAGCTTCAAAACTGAAAGCAAGTAAAACAGAAAAGTACCAAAAGAAGAAAACAGCATTAGCTCATACTTAAACTTAAAACTCTGTCCAAGTCACACTCTGGAGAACAGGATAATTCTTGTGTATTGTATTTAATGGTGAACGTTTTGCTGGGTTTCTGTTCATCATTTTTAGTTGGGTGTTTCCTTATTTCTAAATTCTTTTCTAATTTAGGTACCTCCTTTATGCTGGTCAAGATTCTTGAAACCTACCTGGGAATTACCATTCTTTCGATGTGCAAATAAGATACTCAAAATAATGTTTTTTCTATCCATTAATTGTTTTCCATGAGGAATGAATGTAATTGCAGTCATTTAATTGTAACAGTTTGCAAATAATCTGTCATACACCATTCTCTGCTGTGCCACGGCATTGTCTTTTGGTTAGATAAATTTTCTTTCATGGACATTACATGACACATCGATAAATAAAATGGGGTTTGAAACAATATCCCTCCCTTCCACAGACACACAATTATTTTCAAAGGCCATCATGGCACAACACTGACTATTAATTTAATTACCTCAAGCCTCAGCCTATTCTTATCTCCTCAGAGAAGTTCGCTGCCTCCAAACTTCAGAAACTGTTTCTTCATTGGATCAAGAATTGCATTTCACTGGGATTGATAAAATCAGCCACAAATGCAGTTTTATGAACATGGTGATACTTTCCCAACAAGATCCATGGTGCATCGTAGCAGCTACTTCCAGGGATGGACTGGAAGCAGTAAGAGCAACATCCAACATGAAGAAGAATCACAGTGAGTGAGATGATGGGGGCAGCTTCATTTTATACCCCATTTAACATCGGCTAAGAGCAAGTGTTTCTGTCTTCCCCATCCCTCTTCCAGCCACGCATTCCCATGTTTCCTTTACACAATCACATAGCTGCAGGGCCCAAAAACATCAGTCCCTTGGCCCAAGAGAAAATTAACCTACCAAAAGAATGTCTCCTGCAAAGTTTTACTCTCTGGATTTAGCCTTGAAGGGAATCGTGGCTGCAAGTGTAATTGATACTGGTGCCATCAGAGGTAAAAAAACCCTCAACTTAGGGAAATCAATTTAATGTATGGCTAATTAAAAAAGGTTTGGATAGTGACAGACAAAGGCAAATTAAAACACCACCTTCCCCCATATCCTCTTTCCCTCAATGTTACTCCCTCATCCATAAATCCTGCACCCTCTTCTGCAAGAAGGGCTGATGGGGCTGTTTCTTTTTTTTTCTCACTCCTTGCTGCCCATCCTGCTTCTCATATCCAGTGCCTTGACACCTGTCCACAGTACAATACCAGAGACAAGAGAGCTCACTCTTTGCTGCAAAAATCAGCAATATTTTCACGTATGGACAATTTGATGTCAACTTTAGACCAAATCTCAAGCTGACAGGGAGAAGGACTGGGAGATCTCCAGCAAAGAATCACATTGTGTGGCTGTCATCAGTCACAACTCACATTTTAAGGAAAAAATTCTAAGAGCTATGTTCAGTAGGATTTTTGTCGCAGGTACAGTACACACAGAAGATGTTACAATCCAGGCTGTATCGTGGCTTATTTGCACTTACCTGGGACACAGTGGTTTGCCACAGGTGAGCCGTACCACGGGAATCCTTGCCCAAGGTTGTGCTCTGGTGGTATGTTGTTGATACCACCCACACACATGTCCCTGAAGTGAAACCAGGGCTGCAGAAATTATCATCTTTAGGAAAACTTGTAAATTATAAAACAGTGCTGAGAGCCCTTCAGCTCCTTTTAGCGCAGTCATTGCTTAGCTACAGCAGATTATTTGCCCAGAGGAGTCTGTGGTTTGGTTCTTCCACTTGGCTTGTTGGAGCCCTACACACCCAGCAGATATTCCCAGATAATCCAAAAAACAAGTATGAGTCATCAAAACATCTCACACCAGCTCATTTCTGAAGCCTCCAATAGTGGCATGGGGGGACTCATAAAGTTTGAGTCCTCTAAGACAACACCTCCAAGGGTGACATCCTGGCTCCACTGAAGCTGATGGCTGAGCTCCAAGTGACCTCACTGGGGACAGGATCTCACCTCAGACACTTGCCTTCATGCGACGCATTCTGAAAATGACATTTCACTTTGAAAGGCTTTTTTGTTTCAGAAAGATGAGCTTAGCTGGTCTCTATCTGTGTGCCTTAGTGCGTGTTTGCAGCAATACAGCAGTATCACTGAGACCTCTGAGGTGAGGAGGGGTACGATGGTTAAGGCACAAGGCCATAGGAAAGCAGGTCTCACTGTACCTGCTGCCCGTGCTAACACACTTTATTTGCTTCATCAAGCAGACAGGAGTGGGTAACAAGACACATTTGTTGTGTTTAAATTACTATCAAGTGATGCTAATGGTCTTTACAGGGATTTATCCCCCAGGTTATGTGGAAGATAAATGCTGTGTCACTGTAGAAGCTAAAACAATGAAAGTCAGTGTACCAGTCCTCCTTATCTCTGTGTTATCTCCCAATGGAGTGAATAATCAAGCATGGGATTATTAGAGCAGCACAACCTCCCACAAGATTTCCTGTTAAAAATGAGCAAAAAGAAAAGAGGTCAGTTTTATTGATCAGTAATGCTGTCTTTAGACCCACTACAGGAGTCCTTTGCCACAAGTTTCCATATAAAATCTCAAGACAATTTCCTGCAAGTTACAGGTTCTCAGCATTTCTTGGCAGATCTGGCCTCTGGTATGAGGCAGTGGCCCTTTCCCAACCCTCCTGCAAAGAATCTACAAAACCTCTGCTGGCATTCCACGGAGGCTAAAAGCCACAGAAATTCCGAGTTTGTCTTCACTTTGCTGTAAACCAAAACAAGTCTTTCACATGAAAACCAAGTGTAAGGGAGCAGTTCATATTTTATCTCTTCAAATATCCCTTGGAAGACAAGCCCTAGTAGCATGTGAAGGATATATCAATTCTTACCCAGGTTTCGTGGTTTCTTTTTCTTTTTTCCTTCGAAATAATTTTGTTTTCCCTCTACCCACTTTCCATTGATTTCTGCTCTCCCCTGTCGGCGAACTTATTTTGTATCCTCAGCTAACAAGAGCCTTTATTTCCCTACCCAGCCACAGTACAAACTTTCCCTTCAACTCTTTAATTCTCTCCAAAACCTCCTATCAACCAAACTGACCTGAAAAACAGGTTCTTTTCCCAAGTCATATTTTAATATGAAAAGGTGACTCTCTATTAAGAGGATGGGATTGTAGCCACCCAAAATTACACTGGTCCCAATTCTGTTAGAGTGGCAAACCTTTGGAGAATGAGGACATGGTGTTCAGTTTTTTGCACACACACTATAAAAACTGGCCGTGCAATTCAGTGTCTTTCAACAGATAAATCCTGCCACCACTGAGGGACAGAACTCTTCATAAATCTCACTGACTCAAAGTAAATGATTCACATAACAACTCGAAGAAAAAGAAATCATAGCGAAATTGCAGGCTTTCATTTTTACAAGCATGTAAATACACACTTGAGAGATTCCCATCTAATCCCGCACCATTCTGCTCAAAACTGAATTACAAAGACTGCCCAGTTGCACCATTACCACGTGACACTGTGAAATATTGTACCTGCAGTGCCATAACCACCAACTCCTTTGGCTACTTTGTCCGTATTCTGCTTTTAATTCACATTTTAAGTAACAGCAGCAGTTACCCCAACCTTGCTAGTAACTCTAGATTTATTACCAGCTTTGTTTTCTTTTAGGCTTCTTCTTTTCACAGCACCATCTGTACTGTCCTTTACAGGTGAATGGCTGCAGTTCTCCTAAATCAGGTCCTCTCCTCCTCCACCTCAGCCAAATCTCTCATGTCACAGCATTTCCAGAGGTTAATTCACAAGCAGAAAAGCACAGTCTTCATATTTACAGAATATAAAAACTGTAAAGAATTTTTATTAAAAAAAAAAAACAAACCAAACAAAAAACCCTCCACAACTGGAATTTGAATCACCTCTTAAGTTTTTTTTAGTGCAACAAGCCTCTCTTCCATAACTTTCTCAATTAGAGCCCTTTGAAATCACTCATTGCAGGGTCATGCTGTTAAGGCACAGGAGCAAAGGAAGACAAAAAAATGGGTTATGTGTCAGGTTTGGTTTAGCCTATTACAAACTTTAAGCAAGAAAATTCATTATGGCCAAGACTGATCAGGACTACTCTGGCACCAACCTGTCTGCTTCAAAATCCTCTAGGACATGTAATTGTGTGTCTGAGTATAAAATCAACAGTATTCAAATTTTATTTCTATGTATTTCACCTGCTCACCCTTCCTTTATAATTTTAGCAGCTGTTGCTGTCAACTGTGTAACTTCCTCCTGGGCTGTATCTGCTTATGCAAGTGGCAATGGTTACTCATCACACACTAGGGTTTACAGACCACGTCATTGCAGTGTCCCTCCTCACCATTTATATTTCATAAGCCTCTTTTAAGCTCAAAATAGAACAAGCAGCACAACTAGACCTATAATTAAAGTAGTGTAAGATATTTCATTGGTTTAAGAGGGAGTTTGATAGGAAATTCTGCTCCTGTCAGTCTTCGCAATTACTGATACCAAAAGTCATATGTGCTTAGGCAGTTTTCCTCTCGTATGTACCTTAGGTAGAAAGCTCTGCACCAAAAAAAAGAAAAAAATTGACAGAGGTATTGTATAGACACAAAAGTAAAGTAAAAGCAAACTACAAAAATCCTAAGCTGGAATCCAAACCTCCAAAAGGAGAGATTAAGCAAGTAAGAGGAAGAAACAATTTATCAATTTACATTTTACGAGGCATTCTGACACACTTATTGCATGAAAGAGTGAATTTATGCCAAAAATTCTATGATGTCAATACAGAAAAGCACTTTTAGAATAAAAGCAAGCTAACATTGCTCCTTTAACTTTTCTAATAACAAGGCCATTTTCAAATGTGGGTATGTACAAACCCATATACATCATCGTCAATTTTTCAGTCACTACACAGCGAAGGGTCCACACAACCATTTAATCATTAACTGTGTCAGAGCAGTTCTAAGGGCTGTGACAGCACAGCTTCTGCTGCATCATTTCTGGAGTGCTGCAGGACAGTCCTTCATTTTCTCAGACCATGAGTGTATCACTGGGGATGCAACCTGGTATCTCAGCACAAACTATTTCAAGACAGGTACATTCCACATTGTTGCTGTGCAATCTGGAAAGCGGCTGTTTTGTATTATTTACAGAACTGTATTGAAATATCTTCAACTACAGGGCTACCTTGAGGTCACAATTAAAAAAACCACACACAGATGACAGTATCTCAAAATGCATGCTGTAACGAAATAATAGCGAAAAGGAGCTCAGGCTATTAAAAAAATTTTATTCTTTTCCATGAAAGATTGGTACTACAATCAATATAACCATTTCATCAGTCAAGTATGTCTGTTATAGGCAGGCACAACATTACAAAACAGGCAAGTACGATGCCCGATTAAGCGAATACAGTCTGAATATCTATTAATCCACTATTTCTGAAAACAGAATTATCAAATATCCACCAGGGAAAAAGATGAACTATTTTAGTTTCTCTTTGGCATACTTATCAGGACAATGAATTAATTACAAAATTCTTCTATTGCTGCCAGTGCTGTGAAGGAAAAAGGACTGAGTGGAAAGTTGTACGTCAGAACTCACTTTTAGGACCTGGGCAGCCTGGCTCACATATCCAAATTGGTGATAAATGACAGTTCAGCTGCCAATGCTTCACGAGGCAGACAAAGATTACATTGTTTTACACTGCAGTTTTGTTGAAGGTATCAAAAGAGTTACAGTAAATTTATGCACAGTACTTACATATTACACACAGTTATATAAATACCCATGCTGTGGCTGGACTTGAGGAAGTTGCTCTACCAATACGAAAGCTCAGTATCAGACCTCCCACCAGCCACTTAATACACATTGCACTTCGCATCCAGTAATATGTTCATTTCTGTACCTCTCTTAAAAATAGATTTAAAGCAGAAGTGGAGAATAATATCGAATCTTTCCATAAACTTTGTTTTCTTATTTACACTGTAATATTCTGTTATACATAAAGACTGCGTTACGATACATTATCTTCATATAGCTTTTTGCAATACATACAGCTTGGAGCTATTAACATCTTGGTATGAGAACAGAGATATGACCTATAAGACTATTTAAAAACAATTTGAGCCTTAATTTTGCTCTAGTTTGTTTCACTGAAACCATTCTTAGAACAACAACAAAAAAATCCTCCTTATTGGAGAGGAAAAAACAACTCATGTTTAAACCACCTCTGGATTTCCTTAAACCACTGAGAAACTTAGAAACCATAATCATTTTTTGCATAATTATAAAGCCACTTCAAAGGCCTGTTACTTTTAAATTTAGAATATGAATGACAATTGTGACCATATCTTTAAATTACTTTTTCTTAGCTTTTGGTTATTTTTCAACACAAAAATACTAAAACGCAATCATTAATCATACATGATCTTCGCACAGCTGGGGAGAGTTCCTATTTTATTCGGGGACAAAATAAACATGCAAACAACCCCCATTCACAGAGTGAGAACATAGACTACAGCAGCACTTGTCTCGAGTTATGGTGCACATGGTTGCAATACAGAGTATAAAACAAAAGCAGAATTTCCAACATCTGTTAAAACACAAAAAAACCGTTATTGTACAAAAAAGGTCATTCACATTCTTTGCAATGAAGTGAAGAATCAGCTGCTTTCTGGACTCTCCAGCCTGCAAACTCCTCCTTCTATTGCCACGGACTGTCCTGCCACAGCTCCAGGAGGAAGTCTTGAAATGTGAGTCTGTGGAAAAGTCAAGAGATTGTGGACTGAGAAAAGACAAAATTATGCAGGACAAAGTAAGCTTGCAAAAATTGAACAAGTAAGCTGTTCCCGCACTGAAGTCTGAGGACAAACTACAAAGCAACTTGAAAAGCAACTTAGATTCTTTTTCCATTTTGTTTGCATAAATGTTTTACACATGAAGAAAAAGACCATGACAGATGCATAGAAAAGGTAAACCGGATGAATCAGTGCACTGAAAGTAGAAAGAAATATCCAGAGTGAAGACAAAAGAAAATAATTCTGGCATTTCATGGTTTATAGGTCTACTTCTTAGGGAGATTCAGAAGCGTTAACTACTGCATACAGAAATACACCTTACAGAAATGTCAGACAGAACTATTTGACAGAGATAAACTAACACTCCAGAGCATAAGGCAACTGCAATAATCAGGATGCAGAGGAGAAATTTCTCTGCAAAAAATACCTACTCATCCACCTAAAAAACTCCAAAGACTTCCTGTTGCCAACTACCAAATAAATCAATCCCAAGAACAACTGTGTTTCTGCCAACAGGCATCTTTTCCACAGAAAGCTTTAAAAGCCTTTGAGAAGGCACTGGAACATTTCAGCCAGGAAGTGGGCATGTGTGTCTGTGTACACAAAACTCCAGTTTATAACTGAATTGTAACTCAGTGACTCTAAAAATCTGTTAATGATCGTTTATATACTGGGGTATGTTTTACTACTGATGGGCAAAAGCATCCACTTATGAAAAGATACTTTGACTTATTGTTAAGAGTAATAACTTTTTATCGCCTTCGCACATGTTTTTACACTGTGAAAACAGCTCATGTTATATTACATTAGGAACTGGAAATGATTCCTACTATGGTATAAAGCTCACAACACAAAGTTGCTGGCACTTAGAAACTACAGCTTCCTGTAAGTGCAGCCCACCACATATTTGTTTGTACATACATTATCCCACTTGAAAAATTTAATTGTTGCAAAATGTGTAACTTCCAATGAGGCAACGGGTTCCAACAAAAAGCACAAATGTGAAAGTTCAGTAAGAATAACATGCATTAATTGAACAGGAAGTGATTTGAGACTCTAAACTCAGGTCATTACATTGAAGAGACATTCTATGTCTTGGGCAGCTTCTTTTAATTCCTTTCTTGATAAGGGTATCCTGGTGCCTTCACTTAGGTGGTCTTGTTTTCAGTTAAATCACAGAATAAGTTTTAATTAAAAACATTTCAATGTTTTGATTTTACTCCTAAAACTTTGATCTCTGGCTTTCCTGCTTGATAGATGAATGTGTTCCTACTTCTAGAACAATTTCAGTTACAACTATGATTTACCACTCCAAGAAGAAAATACTCTCTTCGAATCTGTTACAGCTTTTCCCAAAATGTAACTGCCAATTTTTCTGTAAATGTCATTTCATATTTAAAACAAAAAAAATAAAAGGAAGAAAATCAAGTGGAAGAAAGGTATTTTTTATTCTATGACTGATAGACCCATGATATTTTTCCAGGTCTGTGAAAGTTTCTAAACGAAAAGGATGACAGTATAAAAGCAACATTGTTTGATGGGCACGGTAGCAAGTTTCATCAGAGGAAGAATGCCACTGGCTGTTTAGCGAGATACCGCAATCGGACCAAACCAGTAAGTTAATCCTAATAAGTTTTTGAGGAAGGAAAGGAAAATGTACAAGAGGGGATAAGCAGGTAATCACTATCTATTACTACATTAGCACGTAGCTATGCTTAAATAGCTGCCCAAAACACATTTCCTATAGAAAACCTCATTTCCTATGTCAGGAAGAACACTTTTCCCATACACAAGACCCCAAACCACTACACACCAGCATCTGAAGACTTCCATTTACAGATACACTGAAACCACATATAACAAAACATTTCTTAGAGCCTTTACTTGCATCCTGTTTATTTGCACACTTTCTAGGATGGAGTAAATACAGATCTGGTTTACACTGACTACTTTTTATTACTTTCACTAATGGCTGCCTTATGTAGAACAAAAATGAGACAGATCTAAACGATAGTGTTTAAGATGTTACTTAATAAATAATTTGAAAGGATAACATTGCCATGTCAAGACAACTTCAGAAAACTCCCAAGCGAATTCTTACAATTATATCTCCCTTGTTCCTAACCATAAGAACAAACTTCAGTAAATAAAAAGAAACATCAAAGAACACTTAATATTTTTAAATGAACCACAGAACTTATTTGTAAAGTTTGTTACATTTTTATATCCCAACATCATATTTTACATTAAGTCCAGATTGTATAGTCAATTAGGTTTAGATTTTAAAAACCTAAGAATAAAAAAGCAAACAAAAAAGAATGACACGGGAAAGGTTTTAACTGGATTCTATTATTCTGTCAGCTTTACAAGTTGAATGAACCCACACCTGGAAAAAACGGTGCCTGCGACCAGAAAAAAAAAAGGGAAAACAAATAATTTTTCTGAATTTATCCTCCGCTCAGTTCCACGGAAGCCTCTCTTTGAGGAAAGCGTATGTCAAAGAATGGTAGATTAAGAATGATGGGGTTATCCATATCTTCAGCTTCATATACAGACATTTTACAGTCCCAAGAAAATTCTGATCTGCTTTGCTTTCCTAGAGAAAAGGGAGGTTGGTGAGGGTCCGGTAGGAGATGAGGTACCAACACCAGTCAGTCACCACAGATTTTTGATGCAGCTTAAAGGAGGAACCTCATGCCCACAGTTCCACAGGAAAACAGGTAAATGCTGGAAGAAACATTTGATTTTTTGCTTCCTACCCCCCCATAAAGCCCAAATGAGCTAACTAACCTTCAGACGCTGATTCTTGCTCCATGTCCTTGACATCCAAACATACAGTGTTTCCCTCTTTCCCTCCTAACCCAACCAACATCATGGAACTACTGATCTTCCCCCCATCCCAGTGCTGCAGACACTGAAATGTTATTCTCTCCCAGTGCTTTTTGATGCACACTGCAAAGCTTCCCACTGCCTACAACACTAATAGGTCTTTCTGCTCTGCAATACATGTTAAATACTCCAGGAACAATATGGTTTCATCTTTTTGACTTACATTATTTCATGTCTCATAGACAAGGATTCTGAAATAACCTTGAGATGAAGGAATATGAAAAAGGTATTCTTTTAAAGAGCTAGTCTCCTCCTTTTATTCACATTAAAGTATCAGTTTGTCACAACAACTTAGGGCATTTTTCTTTCATTAAAAGCATAAATAAGATGCAAAATGAATATATAAAATTTAAGCCAAGAGACAGACAGTGCTGCATGAGAAAGCTGAAGTCAATCAAATGCTGCCAAGAGGACAGAGTACAACTACCAGATGGCAGCACATTCAGTTCTTAAGCAAATCTAGGGAGTGCTTCATATGTTTAGCACTCTTATTACACACTCAGGATGTGCTTTAGACAGAATAATTTATAAAACAAACTTTTTCCATTCATTACACTATAGAGATGAAATATAATGAAAGACTAAGGACACTGTATCCTTAAGGAAATTGCTTTCTACAGCTTTGCTCCTTGAAAAAAAAACTACCAACAAACCCATATATTCTTTAGAAATTTGGAGCCTTCTAGCTGGGTACACACTTCCACCATCAGCACCATCTGACCACACATTCTGATTTTATTTTCCAAGCAGTAAGAGCCCATTTGGGCAGCAGCTCTGCTGCTCTCTCCCCTGGTAATCTCTCCTCCACCATGGTTTGTATGTACACCTGCAGTACCGCAGGAGAAGGTGCACCACAAAATACTGGCAACTGCTGCTGTCAGAAAATGCCATGTGCATCTTGTTTGGTGAAACCTTAATAAAGAAAAAAATGGGGAAAAAATAGAAAGAAAGGCTCCAGAATATTGTCCTTGTTGGGAAACAACAGAAAGAGGTACTGATGGTGTGCTTCTGGTCTCACTGCATGGAAAATAATGATTTTACATACAGATTGCTTAGGAAGTTAACAGTTTTCAAAGCTCAAATTCACTCTGTGGGTTAAGAATACTACAATAAACTATTTATGTATCTAACTAAATCACTCAGACTTGCACCAAGACAGCCCACACCAACCAATCACCTTATCAGCTCAGCATCCCAGGGTTTTGTAGAGGTATTCTAAAACCCTGTCACATATCTTCAAATGTGATTTGTATAATTGTGAATTGCAGGTGCTAAGTCAGGTTATTGCATTTATATTTGCATACCTGGAGACACAGTCCCATCTTCCCTACCCCACTGTCAGCCAAATACAAGGAGAGTTCCGGAACTACCGGCTTTATGCAAGAACCCAACCCAAAAAGTGAACTTATCTTCTCATCTCAAAGCCCATTAATTTCCATGAAGGTCTACAAGCCAAACATTTTAACTGGTATCTCAGCACTGAAGGTTATTTCCAACAAACAGAAAAACCTTATTTTTATGAGAGAACTGGATGGTCCACTGTATGCACAGGGTACTTTTCAAATGAAAATTTCTGACTGATTCCCCAGTCTCCAGACGAGAGCAAAGATTAAAGAAAATAAGTAGAACAGTGACATATACTTTTCCTGTCTCATGAAGTTAAAAGACTGTCTCTGTAGTCTAAAATGAATGACTGAATTGACTTCGTATTTCTGCTCACTAAACAGGCTCAGTAAATTTTTCCACTAATTTTCAAATTAGAATTAGGATTCTTCCAAGATGTGTTTCTTCACCCAATGAGCACTGGAAAACTGCCCTTCTCCTGACAAAGCTTTCACAGACCTTTTACTCACAAAGTCAAACACAGAAGCTCATCCTCAGAAAACCAACAACAATCGCTACAACCAGTGTTTGTCACATGTATCACTTCAAACAGAGAGGGAAGGACTTCTGCTAAATTTTACAGCGTCAGTAAAGGCGAATAAATCTGATGATGACAGCTTACATCTCCACAGGAAAAGTGAACTGGAGATGGTCTCCCTGTCCACCATGTTTGCTCATACTGGAAAATGAAATTAACTGTCAGAGATAAAAGTTTCTGTTGGCACATCACAACCACAACATTTGGTGTGGACAGCAGTTGCTGCTGATGAATGTTTTCAAACACAAAAACATGCAACACTCTCCACTACTGCTACACCACGTCTTGCAAATCAACGTGAATTTGGTTCATTTGAGAATGGAAAGAATGGCTCATGTAGCTTCGCATTATTAAAACCTGCCATAACATAAAGCTTAGCAGTTCATGTTATAAGAACTGAATAGCTGCCAAAAAGAGATTTAAACTGGCAACTGAATTGGATTATATTCAATATTGCAACTGGGCTTTTTAAATTTGCTGTTTAAGTCATCCAGCTGTTAGAAAAACTAAAACCTATGAGGCTGAACTACAAGGATATCTCAAAAGTATTGCAACATTTACAATAATTGCCAAAGTTTGCAATATTTATAAAGATCATATAGCAGATTTATAAACACTAAGAAATATAGTGAGCTGATAAATTATTTCAAATACTTACACAAAATAAATTACCAAAACTGCATTTTGCTGGTATTGAGACTGGATCTTGCACTGAAAAAAAAGCACTCTGACTTCAAATACTATTGAAAACACAGTGAGGAACTACCTATCTTCAAGCAGAAACATCAGCCACCAACAACTACTCTCAACCACCATGACAAGACACTTGACAGATCCAGGAAAAAGTACGTATCCCAGCCATTTACATTTTCTGCATACAGAATACTGCAGGACTTGAGTAAACAAACACTCCGCACACCCTGCCTGAGATAAAACGGTCCTGTCTGATTATGCACAGATACACAACATTAAATCAAAGAAAGGCTGCCTACCCATAGCCAGACCCTTCAAGACATGCTGTTGGTATGTGAACTCACATTGCAGACATACGCTGCACTGTCATTTCAGATGGAAAAATTTATTTTCCTTTGAAGCATCTTCCATTGGGAAAGCAGACAAGGAACAAGAAGATATGAAGTCTTCATAACTAAGAAGACTCAATTAATTTGTGCAATCTAACCACTAACACCTCTTCCTTCCCATTCCTCGCTTTAATCTAAAATCACATTATGGGTGAATTGAAGGAATTATTTCTTCCCATCCCAAATTATATGGCAGAAGGTCTGCAAGCCCTTTGTGCAAACTGACACCAAAATTGCTCTACCAAATGCTACATAAACTGTTAAGGCCTAAAGTATTGCACATCGTCCATGGCAGTATAGACAGAGCTGCAAGAAGCAACACCTTAGAGAAGAGCTACGTCCCAGTGCTGACAACAAAAATGCTGAAGCTCTCAGAACATAACCCAATCAATTCAGGAAAACAGGAAATGATAACTGAACCCTGCCAGAGTAACTTTAAAGAAGTCAGAGCCTCGGTGAAAGGCTATAATTAGTTGATAGATCTATTATGGATCCATAAAAAAACGCAAGCCTCTGGAAGGTTATTCTGAGGACTAACTAGTATCTCAGAAAGAAAAGAAAATTTGGACAGGAAAAAGAAATAATTGCTTATCGAATATCTTAAATTTTTATCAAGCAATTCGTGAGTCAACAACACAATAGCAAAAAAAAAACCCCTCCTCAGTTCATGCAGTTATTTAACTTCCCAGTCCTTCAATCTAGAAGTCATAACCTTTGCTGATGCAGCAGTTACTGCTACTTAAAAAGGAGCTGTGTGAATGTAGAGGGAATCTCCAAACTAATATTGTCTATCTATGTATTCTCATGGCTGCAGCCCAAAACTTCCACTGCAGCCCAGAATATTCCAACAGCCTCACTAACCAACAGAAAGAGTTGAGCATCAGCTACTGTGACAATTCTACCATCACAGAGGTACAAGACCTTGCCTCAAGAGATCTTGGGAAGCCCATTCATCTTCCCAAAGAACAGGTCTGAAGCTGAAACAATATGTCACAGTATTGCTTCAGGAAGGAAGTTTGGGTCCAGAAGCTCCTAAACCAGAGTATATCTGCCCCTCAAGCTCATGATAACTGAGGTTCCCAAGCACCACCCTGGGTTAGGTGCAGCACCAGGCGGTGCAGGTTAGCTCAAGAAGTGTAAGAAAGAGCCAAAATGTTCAGATAAAAAGCCCGTGTCCTTCCACATTCAATTTGTGACAAACGCTGGCACCAAGTGATTATGAAGCTGCTAGTGCCAAGAAGGATGACAAGAAAAAAAGGAAAGCACAGTTGAACCAGCTAAGATACGCCTTGATTAGCTGTTTGTGGCATAAGAATGTGAGGGAAGCCACTGGACCATCCACTATGCAGGTGCTGGAAACAACATCGCCAGAGCTATGAGTGGTGGAGGAGCTGAAATAGTTCCAGCACCAAGGAAGGGCTGATAGGACACACAACCAGAGGGGACTGTGTCAGTAATAAGGTGTGAACTTAGATCATCTGGCAAGGCTATGCAGGATTTTTAACGCAACATTCAACCAAAAACTTTACCCCAACAGGAAATGGTGCCTATTCCAGGCAACTGGTTTTACAAAACAAAACAAAACGAGTGGACACCTTTCCACAAAGCGTGCTTCAAATCAAACCACTGCTAGTGCACAGCTCCTGCAGGCTCAGCCACGTGGTGCTGGTAAGCTAACACTCAGGCAGTTTGGTCTGGAGGTGAGTGGCCAGCTGCAGAACCCAGTCTTCCCTAAACTGGGAGCAAACAACCCCCTGGTGCAAGGGTACTTCCAAACCAGTACTTCGAGAGCTCATGCTGCTAAAAGCCAGAAGCACCAGCAGGTGCACAAACCATTTCAAGTGTCTGATTCCACCTTCCTGTCCCTCTGTTCTTTTAGGAAGCTGCTGATAGTTAACTGGTTGTCTCCATGTCCTAAGCACATCAGTGTCCGCAGGTGAGCTGCATCTCCTTTGTGTCTGCCTTGTAAAAAAGGCATCCTGTACCTCCACAATTTCCATCCGGGGGTTCAGAACCACCATTTTCTAGGTCCTATTACGAACTGCATTAATCTCCCATGCCCAAGGAACCACACTCAGATTGTAAAGCAGGCTCCTTTTTTCCTTAGTATGTACCCCCTTACATGATTCTAATATTAGTCTAGTTCATAACAGTAGACACTTAAAAACCTTCTTGCCTTTTAAGTCTTGCTTTTTTTTGTTTTATGTTCATTAAATTGTTAAATTGAACCAGCCCAAAATCAGCCACTGTGACAATCCCCTCAAAAAACAAAAAAACCAAAACTCAAGTCCTAGACTGATGAAAGAAATAAAACCTGAAAGTCTTTACCACCACAGAAAAACAGGAAAGCAAATGTTTCCTTACAAGCTGCTGCCTAATCATTTTGCTATGGTCCTCATAAACAAGTGATATTTTATACTTTTATGAACTCTTATCCCATTATTCTTTCATGGCAAGCACTCAAAATTAACTGTAGCAAAACAGCCACTCTATTAAAGAACAGAGATTTTTTTTCACTTGCAATACATTGTGTTTTATTTCAAGCCCAGTTTTCCATCTATAACTTAGTCCTAGTTGTAGCAGAACAAAATTCCAGCTTTTATGACAGAAGACTTTTTTTGATCAATAGAAGTCAGCAGCAAAAGCGTTTGTGGTTTTTCTCTGGAAAGCATTTGTGGCCACAGACTCAAAGAAGTAAGAAAGAGAGGGGGATTAACTCTTCAGTGAAGGTCAAAAACATAATTTAAAAGTGAACCAAGAAGAGCAGCTGTGTCTGTCAGCACAATCAGGATTACCAGCTGGAGAATTTACCAGCAGTATGAAAACAATGCACACCAGATGTCAAATGTTGCAACTGAGTTTAGGAAAGCAACTCTGGGCATGGCACTGTCATGTTAATACTCATTACCAGACAGATTTCATATTTAGCATTTATTTATTAATTAGACACTACCAGGAAGAAACAACAACATTTTGAGCTTTGCACTGTAAGTCAGAGGCAGGTGGGCACACTGGAAACATTTAACATCTTTTGTTCTTGGTTATTCTTTCACTGCAAACACAAGACAACAATTTAAAAGCTCACTAGCAAATACTAGAACATCTGTAGCTGAACTTGCTTAGCTTCACTCAGTTCAATCCAAGCTTTTAACTTCAGTTTGGACTTTTTTTAACTAAATCTGAAAAAATATTAAGAAAAGAAATAAAACCACACTCTCTTCTATGGAAAGTTATCTGGAAAGAATTGTATCACAGTTACACAAAAGTGAAGCAAATACTCACACCTCTACCAAAACTTCCTTCATCAGCTGCTTGTTATCTTTCTTGTCTTTCTGGGGCATTCTTGTCTTTTTTTTCTGGCACATTCTATGCCATGAGGATGAACTCATCCATTCCCAGTGCTTGAAACAGAGTGTTGTATACCAGTTTTGCTATGTAAAATATCTGATGTTGATTTTTTTCTTTTATACCTTGGTATATTATCTTATTACCTTGGTCATATTCCCCTTTGCATTACTGCCTACAGAAATTATTGACTCTGTCTCTGCTTGCAGCTTCTCCCATGTTCATCCCTGCTCTCCAAACATCTCTCCTAAATGCTCTAGTTGCTACATTACAGTACCCTCCTTTCTCTCCCTTCCATGCTTTTTTCCTAAGAATAGATGGTTCATCCACTTGGCTAATCCTTACTCCTCGATCATGATGTGACAGAATTTTCCAGTTTTCACTGCTAAATTCAATTTTAACATAATACTTCTCTCATGAAAAATAAATGATAAGTCCTCAAGAAGCTGAAAATATGGATGGTAATATTGGAATTACTTATTACAGAGGCTATTCTAGGAACTTGTTTGAAGTTTGTTTTATATCTTCCTTGATGGTGCAATTGCTTTATCTGAAGGAAGACATACCCACAGAAGAATATGGTACCAGCATAACTGAATCAAGATGGATAAAGTTATTCAAATACAATTACTGTCAGCAGAGGGACTGGACATGTGTTCGTGGCACCTTGTCCTGACATGAAACATATGTTGGTATAGGGTTGTTAACTGCTGCAATTAAAAAAAGAAATTAGAAATGCCTAACCAATTGACACATTTAACTGCTTAGGCACCCATTACTTTTTCTGTTGTCTTAAAGATAGAAATTTCTTATATATTTCATTATCATTAATTCAAATTCTCCTTAGCTTCTGCACTCATTTTACTGTATTGCATCCTATATTCCTCATGGCTTACCTTAGCTTTGCCATCCTGTGCAGACATATACCCAACACACATGCTCTCTGTCGTATGGCTCCACAGAAATTCCACTATAAAAGAAAATGCAAGAAGTTACAAAAAGGCCTTGGTTTAAAATACAAGCTGTAATTTAACAAGATTGGTATCTTGAGGAACAAATATAGCAAGGATAAAACAAAGAACAAAAACTACTTACCAGAGTAATTAAGTCTCAAAAGAAACAGTTATCAAACAAACAAGATTTTCCTGACTCTTCTCAGTCACACACTGCAGAACTAATACCCAGAATGAGAACATTACTTCAATGATATGGAGCCTCCAAGATGAGAAATACATCAGCTGCAACTGCAGTTAAAACACTGCACCAACTTCTAAAGCAGTGGCCTGTTCCACCTATGAAGTAAAAGCTGATAGAACTTGCACTTGCCTGCCTTGAACCCAGACAAAAGCACCCTGCAACAGCATAAAGCCAGAGGGCCTACACGGATTCTGCAGAACTGACACTATCAAAAGAATAACCAGGAACAAGCTTTTTTTTTTTTCCACAGAAATCAGCATAAATATACAAATAGTATGTAACTATCAATAGATAAAGGGGGATTTGTAGCTTAGCTGCCCAAGCAGGATACAGGAAAACACGAAGAAATAGTCAAGTCTGCAATACGGGAATTGAAGATACAGAGCAGGCAGGAAAGACATCTGGTAAAAGCAAAATTATCCTGCAGAAAAAGCAGGAGAGGTGTCTGATGGAATCAAAGTAACATGCACAGTAAGACAGATTTCTGGCAAAATTAGAGCAAGCCCTGGATTCGACAGTATGCTGAATTACAACAGCAGATGCAAACACCCCCCTTCTTTGTAAAGAGTGTAAGGAGCACCAAAGGTAAGAGAGGAAAGAAAGATGGAGAAGAAACCTTTATCAAAGCACTCTCAGGTCTGATTACCTGGACTCCCAGCACCAGGTATACAACACCAGCTCTCTGGTACTGCACTCACAGCTAATTTAGGATATCAGTGTTAAAGACCAACTGTCATGCTTGCAGTGATAACGATTAAGAAAACTAATCACTGCTCACATGTATTGTTAATGCCTGTTAATCCAGTAAAGTGCTGTCCTGAAGTCTGAAAGTGTCCTGATTTATCAATTGTTTAACAGACTGTTCCAGTGATCTTTAATTGCCTGATAAATATGTAGGTAACTTTCTGTACACAAACACACTCCTACTCAGCTGCAACACAAAATTCAGACAAAGAGCACATTATTCGTATGTTCAGCTCTCTGTCAGTGGAGCTTTATAAATTGCCACACTGTTTTCTTCCTGCTCTCTGTCATGGTCATATTTCTTGGTGTTCATAAAGTCCATAATTTGGAAGGTGGGAAAGAAAAAAAAATAGCTTATCAGAATTAAAAGCATTTCACAGAATTCTGTAAAAGGTTTAAAAAAATGCACTGAAGCACAAATTCTTCCTCTGGATAATGGGAGGTGTCTTACACGAATTACACAAGATACCATGAAAAGATATTGCCACATGTTTCTTTTGAGAGTGACTTTCACATACTGCAAAAAAGCATCCCTAGATGGGTTTAGAACTTTTACTCATTCCTCTTCCTCACGTTCCTTTAACACGGCTGATGAAGGTCACAGCATGCTGAGCACACTTATCCTTTGAACCACTTCTCCTTGCATAGCAATTAAACCAGAGCAGGAGATCAAAGGGTAGATGATCCCAGCAAGACTTAAAGATTCTGACAGATATGCAGATATCATCATAAAAGAAAAATGAACTTCATCGAGGTGTGTGCTCTGCTCCCCCATAACAGATTCATGACTGATACCACCAAAGGTGAGTCAAAACCTTTCAGAGAGTGAAACATACCCAGCACAATCAATGTGTGTTTGATGGGGCCAGCCTCCCCCTGGCACACCAAAGGCCCCACTGTCAATGAAAGCTTTTTTTTTTGAGACAAATTTAATCCCATCTTTCAATTTTGAGAAGTCGGGAAACAGTTCAGGCCAAATACCCTCAAAATATTATGTCTCCGCCTTTGGTAACTACCAAAAGTAGCCTGTACTAGCATGAACCTTGGTTATTGGTACAATAGCAGAACTACAATGAAAATTCTAAATTACATGTGAAACATCTTCAGGTAAGTATATTTTCAACCAATTAGTAAGTCATTTCCTTGCCATTTGTTTCAATACTAAAACGAAATAAACAAAGATGATCCCTGTAACAAAGCCATGAGAGTTCCTTATTCTATACACAAAGTTTTCTTGTATTAACCAACTTATTTCCAGTCCAAACAACACAAATAGTACGTATGTTTAATTATATATTATCTCAGCATACAGTATAAGGCAGAAAATTTCCATGTTACAGAAAGAGTACGGTGCTACAGTGAATCTCAATGTTATTTCAGTGCAAAGAAAACCAAAAATCAATGGACAAAGAGTCTTTACTTATGATGTACAATATATGGGAATTTTATATATAAATTCTTGAGGAAAAGAAATGCCAAACCTTCATTAATAGAATAGGTTCTCTTACATGAATGACAAACATTAAATGAATAGAAAAAAATCTCTCACTTCCAAACCTCAGGAATTGATAGTTAAGTTGATCTTGTTTGCTCTTATTTAATCAGACTTGTATTTTCATTTTCTTAACTCTGTTTTTTTAAGGATACAATTTATGTTGTAAGATGCTGTTGCACTAGATAATGTCACAATTGGGTAAATAATAGTAAAGCAGAGTATTATACAATGGAAAAACACTCTTAATTCTGGTAACATAACCCAATCTGTATTAGACAGGTCAATGTGACCCAACAAATAAGCACATAGCTCCACATCTGAGGAGCACCACAGGAAAGGAGATGGCGCAAGTGTCATCCTGAAGTAATTCATACGCCCCTAATCCCAAATTCCTTCCCTTAAAGAGGCTTTACTGTCTCAGGGTTGTATTTCCACCCTCTTCTGCTCGTAAGTCTACAGCCTTCAGTTTCCATCAGTTTTTCCCACACAAATCACTTGACAGTTTTCCATAATACACTTTTCTGCTGTAAAGCAGCAAGATAGGGATTTGTGTTTCCAGGACAGAAGCAGGGCTGAAGGGATGTAAAGCCCTTTTGGAAGTAGCCAGCTACTGGTGGAGGCAAAGTCCAGGCTCCTGCTGATTTCATATGAGCAGCAGAAACTCCTGTTTGGTGAAAATGCAAATAGTAACCGCGACTTATCTAAACCCATTTTCCTGGCCATTACCAAGAATAAACAACCATAAACAACTTCCCTTACAAATTCACAAATTTTCTTCTGCAAAAAGGAGGAATAAAGAAGTTTTTAGAAAGCATGTTTCACATACAAGCTACTGAGAAGCAGTAAACAGCTACATGCATTACACCCCCAGCTAAAAATGCGATTTTTCCTAAGTGGAACACGTCCTGCCTCATCACAAGCATATATCTATGCCATAAATTTAGAAGGATCCCACACAACCCCCTGAATAACAATTCTGCTTAGAAATAATGAGTCAAAGAATGCTCTTTTCCAGAGTTTTATTAGTATTAGCCTTGTTTGTTCCCTATTTCACTTCCTAGATTTTTATTATTTCAATTTCAATTCTTTTTGTTCTCTCTGTGGCTTTCAAACATACACAGAGATTTTATTTCACCATTCCCTTTGAGTTAGAACCCAGCTGAAGTAAAAATGAGTAAGAATTTCTTACCTAGTAAAGTTGGCTTTTCCTGTGAGGATTCCGGCTCTGCTGAACACCTGCAAGAGCGGAGAACTATCACACCTCCGAGTACACCATCTTCATTGGCTAGGAAAGGTGAACCTGGGCAAAATCGTTGGGGAGAATTATTTGCAATAGGAAGAGTTCCTTGAGCATTTTATATTCTACTTGACTTTCTGCCTTCCCTCTTTAATCTTGTCACTAAGGGTTGAAAAGACTGACAGGTCAAATAGTGCTTTTCCAAAAGCATCGGCTCTATTTTCCTAGTGTTTCAAAAGAAGAATTTTCTAGAATCTTAATCTACTAATCCATCAGTAATTAAAAAAAATGAAGTGCTACATGGAATATAAAAAAGATACTGAAAATTTCATCTGCGAGAGCAAACCTATTTGTTCATGGATCAAAGAAAATAAAACAATGAAAAATGGAGCATCAAGTTGAAAAAAATCGTGACTCAATATTTAGTTCTTTCTGTTCTATAATTAATATCTAAAATATCTAAAGACATATCTAAAAAATCAAGCACATTTAGGTCATTTTTACAGTTTATTCATTTTCGCCAATTTAAAGCCCTTTGTACAGAAACACCATCAAACTCCTATATTGTCTGCCTTGCCTGGAAAGTTTGATGAATACTAGCAGAAAAGCCTTCCTACTTTTTACAGTGGCTTTTCTGTCATTGATTTAAGACATAGAATATAAAAGTCTTCTATCAGAAGCTGGAAAAGCTTTTAAGTTAGCTGAACCAAGCCTAAGTATTCTTTCTCTGGTTTACAACTTGAAATAAGATTCCTACAGTTTTAAATGTGGAAACAATGGTATAATTTACATACAATTTAAAATGTCTTGAGCCACAAAATTATTCAAGTTCTTGCACTTAGGCCCACAGACATCTTAGTTACACATCTGCATTATACTGTCATTTAAAATTGAATATACAATTGCAACAGCCATTTCATGTAATTCTCTTCAATTCCTTTGAAATAAATTAGTGTACAGACACTGTAATTTGCCAGCCACAAGAACTTTAGAGCAGATCTATTCATCAGACTCCTTTAATTCGCCCACAGCTATTAGTATGATTAAAATTACTGCTTTAATGCAAATAGCAACAAAACAGCCCAATAAAATCTAGCTTCAAGCTTTACCATATAGAAAACTAAAAGCTTTATTGTGTTTGCTCTAAGCATTAGAGCAACCACCTTCGAAAGTGATACAAGGCGGTCACTGCAATAGAAGCCTACGTTGCAGGAAAATAATAAATGCAGTATGCTTAATAAACAGTAATATCTTATTTGATCTAATGCAAACAGATATTATCTTTAAAGTGCCACTTGCTTTGTAAAAGAACTATTACTAGTTACACCTCCTGCATTACTCACTGACTGCGACCGAATCCCTGTGAAACACGAATCCAGCCCATGATAAGGTAATAGATAACAAAACAGGAAAATATCTTTGGTTAAAATAGAAACACAAGGCTTGGAAAACTGCGAAGAGTTTTACCACCCAAGTCAAAATCAGGCACTTCAAAGACAATGTCTTTACCTGAACTTGGTCTGCAGACCTAATCTTAAACTAAACTGCGCAAATGATTTAGGCTCTGAGCCATTCTGCGGCAAAAAGTCAGAAGTTCAGACAGAAAACATCGTGGTTTGTTTTTTAATAAGCAGTTTCTCTTTCCCTTTCAAGAGCTGTGAAAGATTCTTCTGAGGTTCTAGTAAAAAGTATTAATTTACTCTTTAATTAGAATGGTTAAAAATGTTCTACTTCAGCAGAAGACAGCCAGCAAACAGCATTCACAGCAGACAGTATATTCAAGGCCACAGTAAAACACTAGGACTGTATGAATGCACCTAATACCAGACAGCAACTACAGATTACAGTTTATAGAGTTGGTGCCACTGGTCTTGTTCTAGAAATGCTTCCATTAGTTTAATCACTTTTTTAGGGGTTTTGTTTCTCCCACACTCTGAAAAACACACATGAAAGAGAAGTCTCTAAATAAGCTAATTACATATTTCTTCATTTTCCCAGTATTTTTATCAACTATGCCATTATGACTGATGAAATTTTCAGTAATCTGAGTAACTTGTATATGATCTTTTAAAATCTTACAAGGCTTAGTATATTTCTTTCCATGAAGAGTCTGCAGCAAAACAGGTAATACTGCATTTTTATCAAAATTCTTCAATTTTTACAGGGATTTCTTGGCAAGAACGAAATATTCATCTTCAGTGAAACACAGAACGACAAAAGCAACCACTCAAAGGAAGTGTTTTGTGAGACTTATTTTGAAAGAGGGTTTAAATAAATAATTTAAAACTTGAGCTTCAAGCACATAAGACGAAGTCTTCAGCTTACAACTTCATCCAAAAAGCTGCTTGACCTCTACATGAACAACTGAGAGCCCCAGTTCTGTCAGCATAAATAGCATTTATTTATTGACACTAAACACAATGTCCATTATGTTGCCCGAAATATGTACACAATTGTTTACTAAACAAATTACTTCCTTCAACGATTATGGCACCATGGAAGCTTTATTACAAGTCCGCAAGACTCAAAAGCTTTGAAGACCACTCAAAAGTTGAAAAACTGACTGCATTAATTCAGCCTTTGCTGAAGTACACTGCCACCCTACTGCAACTAGAAAACTCCAGAAGAGTAACTTAATAGCACTGCACCTGATAAAAGTGTGATAAAAGTCTTAACTTCAGCACTCATGAAACACAATAGATGGGCAAGACACTGACTTCTTTAAGAATAACACAGGTTGGGCCCTTGGAGTAAGAAGAAAAGTTGGTTATGTCACATGAAACCAGGTCACACTGCACTAACTTTGTAACAGTACTACTGGCATAAGACACAGATGAATAAAGTGACTTTTAGCAGGTAATTTGAATGGAGTACTGAACCAAATGTCTTAAAAGTTTGTGTTACGCAAACAAAGCAAAGATGATGGGAGACATTCTCTCTCCTACAGACAAAAACATAGCCTTGCTTGCCCTTTTGATCTTCTACACCATTTCATCATCACCTGCAGAATGAGCATTATTCTGGAACGCTGGGAGAAGTCTGAAAAAAACCATACCCCTTGTACTCATCTCCAAACACAGGCAGCAAATGAAGACAGAAACACAGTCACTTGCACTATCCCACAATAGTTCAGGATCTTCCCACCCATGCCACTTCCAAGGGCCACCCTGCTTCCCCATTTCTGTTGAAGGCTGCAATTCCCAGAGACATCAGAAGAAAAATGTGTGCCTACACCCTCATCCATCCCAAATGCCTTCAGCAGCAAGTCCGGCTAAATCATCTCAGTGCAAAATCAGCAACAATAGAGTGTGTGTCTCCAACTCACTGCCTAAGTTATGGGGGATCAACCTCTAAAAAGCGCCAGTAAAAACCAGTTGCCCACAATAATAATAGTAAAGTATTCTATGTTACAGTAAATTCAGGCTGTTTCTCTGCCAAATTAAATCCATATTGAACAGCATATTGTTTAAAAGTTATTTATTTTCCAATTAAAGCAATGTTTCAAAAATGTTAAAAGAGGGATTCAAATGTAATACCTTTTTTAAACAAAGATCTTTCTAGATATGCAGACTTACTGATGATGATTACAATTATGCTATAGAGTGTATTTTAACACAGCAATATAGCACAAATGAGCAGATCTATGGTAAGCAAAATTCCAGACAGCTGAACGCTATGCATCCATCATTAAATCTGTAAAAATAATGGTACAAGAGCAGTATTATGCTTTATTTCTAAAGAGAATCCATGTACCATACATAGGAATTAATTTGAGTGTTCTCAAAACACTGTGAATTCAAAGGTTAGGAACATATTTCATTCACTTAGTTCTAAAACTCATTTTGTTACAGCCAACCCATTGAGAAAAAGAAATAACAGTGCAGACTTCTGTAAAAAATAACAATACAGGTAATGACTTTTTAATATATACATTACGTTTAACTACTATTTCAAGAGGAAGAGAAAAGGTGGAACTGAAATACTGCCATTCACATTAAAGGCAGAATGGTTTCTCATTAGAAAGAAAAAGTGATCTGGCTCCCACCTCCTACACCATTTTTGCTCTCTCTGTACTCTTCAGAGAGATAGATTTTCCTGTACAAATTCAAAATTTAGTTAAAATAAAACCAAATTATGCCTAGTAGCCAAAAATACTGTTTTCCACTGCAATAAAACAGAATTGCTGGATAAATCTTTGATCTAATAGCTTGCTAATGACAAAATTACAAAAACCTTGGGCTTTAAATATCATTTTAAGTCTCATGAAGCTCAGTGTTCCTTTCCCAGTTACACTGGCATACCACTGAGGAATGTGGCATGAAAAATCCAAAGTAAAACTTCTACTGCAGCATTAACTAATAATGTTAGCACCGACTGGCTACAACAGAGAGAAAGAGTTGGAAAAAACCAAACAAACCTCATATTTCATTAGTTTTGGTCTAATTCTCACCTTCCCCAGTCACAAAACTACATTTTACAAAGCACATTTCCCTCCTTCAAAGCTCAACTATTCTGTTATCGCTATGTGACATATAGAAAGCATTATCGCATTTCTATTTATGTATTTTGTATGTTACTAATCTGCAGCAATGGTCTCTCAAAAACAAGCAAACAGGTCTTCAAGCAACTCCACATTCTCTGATCCCATTCAGTTCTGCACGAGCAGCCAAAACTGAACACCAGGACCCAGGTTCAGCTGCTGATCAGGGACAGAACTCAGAGATTTCACAAGTGGTAAGGCAAATAATGACTTCAACATTCAGCCTTGCTCTGGAGAAGCTACAGCTACAAGTGAAGAATGCTTTTTCTTCAGCATCTCTTGTGAATTAAAGCTCTCTCGTGATGAAGACTGCTTCCTCCAGATCATGGGATTGACAGGAGTTGTTCACTTCTGATCCTGTGCCTTTTTTCCCCATTTGTAGTGACTGCACAGAACCATTCTAGCACAGATTCAACACTAAGCTGTAAAATAAGTGTTTTATTTACACTTACCCAGCTGAAGAATGAACCAGCTGTTCATCAGATGTTTTACATTCATACTCTTCCATAGCAGAGGAAACCATTACCAGCTTCATTGTTTACATCAGCTTTCAAAGGCTTAAAACTTGAGTCTAAACACTGACTGTGGTGTGGTGTGTGAAGCACCAAATAAGTGTTTCAGCATCCCCCAGTTTTAACAGAGGGCAGCTAAACAGCTCTAAACCTTCTTCTGCCCTGTGTGAGTGAAATTCTGACTTTTCAGGTCAACAGTCCATAGATCACCTTGCCCACTGGACTGTCAGCTTGTGTACAGAATGTGGTGAAAGTGAAGCTGTTTGCCACTGCTTCTGCTATGTATCCCACTAAACTCCGAGGTAACAACTGAAATAACCATTAGAGGAATATAATAAGCACTAAATGAAGCCTGCTTTTAAACTTCATGCACCATTATTTGCTGAATGCTTAAGCACAAGCTGTCTCAAGCCAGAGGTCTTTGTATTTCATGACACATTAGGTTACAATATCTATATTGAATTTTTAAACAAAGCTGCAAGGGAAAACACCTGCACTTTAAAACTTCACAGGGAAGATTCTAAGAAATCAAATAACTGAGGATGCCACAGACCAATAAAATCCCAATGGCTTTGACATGGAGAAGAATAGGGAGGACCTAGACAAATCCTTATGGAACATCACCACGTTGTGTTTATGAAACTTCAGGATCAGTTCATTCCCTTCTGAAATCTTTTCCTCCGTGTCATGGAGAAGCATAATAATGCTTCCATAGCTAGTTTCCTCTGCTAGAAAACCACAGAGGATACAACAAAGCTTAGAGTGATGTAGCACAAAAGGAAACTATAATGTACTATAAAGGAAACTATAATGTACTATAAAGTAACTATAACTCTGTGCAACACCAGTCACAGTCTTGTTACTGTTAAAAGTATGAGGCTTTTTCCTCCCCAGCAAGCATAACTAATAATCAGGAAATTCATATTCTATGATTCCTAGCTGTCCAAACTCCTGCTCAGAAGAGAGGATTTTGACACCGAATTTCTAGAAGAGTGTCAGCGTCATCCTTCTGCTATTACCTCTCCACAGACTTCACTCAACTGAAGCACAGTTTAAAAATACAAGAACAGAGAAACATATTTCTGCTAAGGAAAGAACAAATATCAGATTCCAACGATGTCTTTCACCTCATTATTTTCTAATACTTCATAAGAAGTTTTAAAGTACCATTGGTAATGCTGCCATTGCTAAAAGCCCAGATTTCCCGCCAGTGAGATGACACAAATATTTACTCTAAGTCTACATTCCACAAACTTGGCCGCATTTGAAAGGAATGATGAGTAACAAAATCCTCCATTCTTCTGTTTGGAAGGTATTTGTGTTTACAGAACACAATTCTTCAACTGTGAACCAAGCCTTTCATGGTCTTTGACTAAAGATACGGAGCCCACTCCATTTACAAAAGTCTAAATTTAATTTCTCTCACCTCTGATTCAACCATCAGTTGTGCATTCTCCACAGTAAGCTGGCTCTAAGAAAGGATGAGAGAAGCACATCTGACATGAGTTTGCTCATCACCTGCTGTTTAAACAGCACTCATGGTCTAAGCCAGGCATTCCCTAGCTGGAAGGATTCCTAGGGTTCTGCAGAGACACGGAGAGTCCTGTAAACAGGAAGCAGCAATCTGATGGCAACTGCCAAAATCAGCTGTTAATTCCCCTGATACAAGTAACACACATTTTGACTTCCGATAAAACATTCTAGCTCAGCTTTGTTGAAGGCTGGGGCTTTTTTCGGCCTTGGTCCAGTGTAATTCTGGTGACAGTTTGACAAGACCACAAAACAGGGCTCTAAGGAAGGCAAGGGAAGCATTCACGCCATCAGCAAGGAGTTTACAAGCCCATTTTATCCTGTTGTTTCACAGTAAGAAGGCCTGCACCATACCACACATCCTGTGCTATCAACTAGCACATCACCTATGAAAAGTCACAGCAAAAAAATCTATTTGGTATAAACCTACTGCTTTAAATGTAATGCACATTTTTAAATGTTGCACTGTATTTGCCACATATAACTTTGCATTCCACCTGCAGAACTGCAAAGACTTCCAAAATTTCTCTACCGGCTGCAACCTCAATACTATGTCACATGTAACCAGCAAGATGGATCTAGATTTTGATGTTTTCCTCCATCAGTCTTTATTCACAGGACAGCTGAGCACAAACTAGATTTTATGTTTTCTAATCCAAGCACTTCACCTATACAAAAAAACAAAGGCGGCTGTGCCTTTTTTTTCCCCACATCAGCACTGCCCAGAGTATAACTGAGCAGACAGTACACATTCCTGCTGTCAGGCAGCAAAAGCTTGAAGTGGTAAGTTTCTGAAAATACAAGCCAGACCTGTCCCAAATTAAAACATGAAACTCTAAAAAGAAATTACAAAGCATTTAAATAAATGTTATACAAATGTTTTCTTCAGATTTTCTCTTCATGAAGAGCATTAACTTGATCCTGTCTCTCACTCTTTTCACTTCCTGCTGTTTAGCTGGGTTTGGTGTGTTTTCCCAAGGCAATAACACATCACACAGTTAGCCTGGTACCTCTGCCTGTGCAGCTCCTCTTTCTCTGCAATTGATAGTTCAGGTGTAACAAAAACTTCAGCAACATTTAATATGCCCTTATCTCCAACAGAAACACTTTCACAGTTCCAGTAAAGAACACAATATATAAATCACGTAGGAGCCAGTTAACATTTTAAATGAAAACATCTGTTATGCAAAGTGATGGCAAAATATGCTTGCATCAAACAGCAAAAAAAGAATTGCATTTTTTGCTAACCATTACCAAACAGAACAAAGAAAACCCAGAAAACTCAAAGCAACTTAAAGAAGGCACCTGTAACTAAAAATTTTAATTTTGGAGGTTTTTATCAGCCAGTCTCTATGAATTACTTCATCAGTAGCTTTCCATCTTGTGTGTGTGCATGCACTAATACGAAATTGCAGGAGACTACATACAATTTGTGCTTTCTTTTAGTACTCTTACCACAAATAGCACAATACATTTTGAGAGTGTGGACTAAAGATCTCACTTTCCTAAAGTTAGGCCACTTCCATACAACACCTGCAGAGCAGGGCTACAAATCAGCACAGCCATCACAAGCATCCTTCCTAAAGGCTTCTTTCGGGTACACAAATTCCTAATTTTGTGCCACTAGGCACTGGAATGAGTGATTAAATACAAAAAGCCACATTTTTGCTGCTTGGATTAGAATCTTTTTGGGGAGCACACAGAGAGTTCTGCACTCTTACAGCACCTAGAAATGAGTGCAGTACGGCAGCAGATTGTCAAGTGTGGTCTTCCAATGAAAGGTGACTTCCCCTCAAACAGTCAAATGTCAGAGGCAGAATGTAACGTGGATTCAACACTATAAAAAGAAATCAAGAAGTTGCAACACATTGCTTGCCAAGACCAAGGGCATCAGTCCCTGGGGCCCCAAAAGATGTGTATATGTCCCCCTTTCAGTTCTAATTAAAGTATCATAAAATGAGCTTTGCAATACAATGTACAAGTATTATGCTGTCCACAAGAAATTTTGAAGACGAAAATTGTCTGTGGTTTCTAAAGCTTGAAAAATTTTAAGGGTTATGAAGACACTGCAAGTCAACATATATGCCAGAATTCACTGGAATTTTCAAAAGGGCAAGATTTTATGGTTATTTCAAAATTCCACATTCATATTTTGCTTATGACTTGAGGAAAGAAAACAAGATCTATATTTACAAGAAATTGAAGACATATTGCACAATTCTCTTAAATCAAATAAAAAATTGGTTTTTGAATAAAAGCTATTTAACTTTTTCAATAAATTAATTTTATGATGTAAATAGCAAATCAGAATCTGTCTCTCCACAGCATCTAATTAGAACATGAAATGGTTTTGAGGTCTACTATTTTTAAAAGGGTTAACATGATGAATAATTTTTACTCATGCTCCTAACCCATCAATTCTAAAATATGCAACTGAACACCACAGCCCATGATTCAGACAGGAAATACTTTCTTCAAACCTCTCTGGGTTTGACTCACATAACAATTGAGGTATTTCCAAGGGTTTTCCTTTAAATTTCCTAATATATTCTTCTGTCGTTTAACATTTTTCAGATGTAACAAAACACTAAATCTGAAGCCAACTGTAACACAAGGCTTCAACAGAAATCACAAGAATAAGTATCTTTATTTAATAGAGCTACTTGCATTTTCAACAATGTTGGGTGACATTTAGGCAATTAGGACCACATACTTACCAATAAACTTGTTTTGCATAGTCTCTAGGAGAGCTTGGTGAGCATCCTCCGTTTGCAAAGCACATGAACATTCTCTGGCCAGTATGGTCCGGACAAGGTGCTCGCCACAACCTAAAGAAATATTAAGATTGAGAATAGTCAAAATATAGATATCACTACGAAGAAACCCTGCCATTAATTTACATCATCACATTAATTTGGCTGTGATGATGCAAGATAATAACAGTTTCTTAATAGCGATGCACATGACAAGTTTCTGCCATATATTTTTATTTTTTGAAAAGGCTGACACTGAGTCACTCAAAAATTCAACTAAGTCAGTGGCTTTCTCACAACTTTCCTGAAATTTTGACTGCACAAAGTCATAAACCAAACCAAAGTTACATACAGAAAGAAGAAACAGCGACAATGCCTCTGACTCGTCATCTCTATCCAGACAGAATCCTCTTACTAATGACTCTCTGGAATGATCCTTGCATGCAACTCTTCAAACTGAGAACAACTTCAGTGACACAGTAACTCCTTTTGCACAACAATCTTCTCCTTTGTCCATCTGATTAAGCCTTTTTTAAACAAAGGAATACATGAATTCACCCACGCTTTTTTGCCCTAATACTAACTCCTGTAATTTTTAAAGGTTTGTCCTTAAGAAACTAAAAAGCTTCTGCAAACAACCACTTACTGCCTCAGTGCTTTCTGTACCTATCCCCTGAAACCTGTTTTTAGCGAAGACAAGCAGGTCATTACTGTTACTCTTGTTCTGTAGGAACACTTTCACACCTGCTATTTTTTCTCCTGCACCCTTTTCCCTTCCTGTACTGTGCTTTGGGGCATACAGCTGAAGCCAAATGGCACCATGCACATTTACTGGATCAACTGTGGTTTTTTGGGCAGGAAAACCCATTGCTGATACCTTCTCCATATAGACCAAGGTCATTACACTACTTAGGCCTCCCATTTGTTGACATTTTTTCTCAATGGCAGGGAAGCAGACAAAGCAGCTAGAAGAGGTCTAACCAAGAGCCAGGTGAACTGTGTTATCCAGTGAGGACAGAAAGAAAAACAGAACTAATGTAGAGTTATAATGTAACAATGATCTCAAATGATCTAAATTCTAGCAACTACACTTTGATCAGATTTGTAACTTATCAGGGCCTAAAACTGCATTAGACACCAGAATATACAGAGGTAAGTCAGATACAGTCAGTTCACAATTATATATAAGTATTTCTAGTGTATTTCTCATTAAACATGACAAGATGATGCGAGCACTGGAACCCTAAAAAAAATCTGCTGTAATCCAGTTGGACTCATTAGCCCAGGTACAGAACTATATAAATACACCTACACAGCCTCCAGAAACAAATTTATGGCTAAAAACAATCTAGTTGCTTCCAAGTGGCAGGGAGCTGGAGCTGGTAAGACATCAGACCTAGGCTGGCTTCAGACAAAGGCAGCTCAGTCTCCATGGGTAACTCTCACTTTACTGGAAGCACTAACAAGCCCAGAACAGAGACACTGGCTGAAGCCAGCCTAGATGTGGCATAAAAAAAAATTTAATTAAACCCAACCCAAAGCAGCTCCAGTGCAGCCTGCTGAGTCTCTCATGGCTGTGCATATGCTGAGTTCAGAGCACTAACTGGTTTGGGTACAACATGGCACAAACACGTTGGCAGGTCTGGCACTGTATTGGAGCTACTCACAGACTGGTTTCTTTTTCTTCTCACCATTTTTAAGCCCTAATTAACATGGCAACCTACTCGAACAATCTCTCTCCCTCTGGCTACTTGCCACACAATTATACCCTTTCCCTTAAATGCACAGTGAGTTTCCACCATTCTTCAAAGATTGCTAATAAAGAAGGAAAAAAAAAATTACCCCCCTCATTTCAAAGATAAAAAAACCCAAAAAAGCAAAACAACAACAAACAAAAAAAATACCCTCCAGAGCACTATGGATGCATTAGATGTCAGAGAATCAGCCCAGGGACCAGACTAATGAAAATTTGTGTACGTGCGTCCCAAAATCCTGCTATGTTCAATCATCAAAAAAATACCTTGGTCTTCAGTTGTGTCCCTGCTAACGGGCAGTGTCTCCTGATTCATACAATTCAGCTAAAATGAATTGTTTGAAGTGGGACACTTTGGCATTGAATCTACGTACAAATGGCACAACAGAAAGACAAAAAATTCTTTGTATAGCAAACAGATTGAGTAAAAACCAGTTACAAATTTAGAGGAAAATGAAAGAGCCAAAATACTACAATTAGAGAGCCAAAGGAAGTAGTTCTTGAGAGCACAAAGGGAAAAGTGTTTTCATCGAGACTGTCAAGCTCTCAAGTTATTGAGAGAAGGGTCCCGGTTAGGGGATAATCTTCAAGAGGCTCGTGCACTAGAGCATCCTCTGCAGCTGCTTACAGGAGGGTCTGTTCATTTGCCTCATTACACCCACACTCAAAAGCTTCTGTCCACAATAGAACTGTGAGTTATCTACTAGTTATTGCTGACGAAGTGATATATGAAGAACACAAAAAAACTCCACAAGATGCATTTTACCCATAGATCACAACATGGTCATCACTTTTTTTAAACTAAGAAACTCTAATCACTATGAAGTTTCGCTGTAAAGAACAAACCTGAACAAGCATATGCTCCAGCAAAAACTCAGAAAGCGGTTTTTTTCTTGAAATAAAAATGTTAGTACCTTTAGTATAACATGTAATACCTTTAAATATATCTATATGAGTAAGAAGCATGGGACTTAGAATAGGAATCAAACAAATGAGACACAGAAATCAGAGTGAGCCTATGCATCTCTAATGCATCAAGTAATAAAACCAGATGTTACTACTTCACAATTTTCAAGTATTTCCTAAATTGGCATCAAAAAAACAATAGCCATTTTTTAGCATGACGTATAATGTTATTTCTGCCCCCAAGAGAATGACTTTATTGAAGAGTTCCCATAACATCAAGTCTGCTCCAAAAAAAATTCAGAGAGAGAAAACTTAATACGGGTTAAGAACAGCTGCAGCCCACTGATGTGATCCAGGATCAACCACAAGGAAAGCAGCTTTGCAATTCTACTAACACATCACACATCTCTACATCCCCACAGACAAAGTAATTTCTTTTTGTCATATTTATGTCAACCTATAAGGCAGCAAACTAACAGACTGCTGCTGGCAGTGTACGTAAAAATCTTTCAACACATCAGTTGCTGGCAGTCTGCAGGGACAGATAACTAAGGAAAACAATTCCCTCATTTGGAAAAGAAAAATTTGTTACTGTAATTTTTGATGTAGGAACATCTATTTTTGAAGAAGAAAAAAAAAAAACTAAGCAGTGTTTCGCATACTTTGACCTGATAAAGGCTGAGAAAAAGAATTACACTTTTTATTATCTCAAGTCAGAACCAAACTTCTTGGAGGTTTAGCAGATCTATACATCTCTATAGCCCAAAACTGGGGACACATTGCAAATAATACTAGGACTAGACACAAAACGAATATATACAATATTGCAGCAATCAAAACTGATTTATAATTTACAATATAAAGTTGTGGGTTTAAATTTATAGTTCCAGTCACTTTAGTCTAACTGCCAGCATTAGCCAACTTCCAAAAAAGTTGCATTAACATGACTCCAGGCAGCAACTACAGTGAAAGTTACTTGAACACATTTCCAAATCATGCGCACAAGTTGATGAAAATGTAAATCTGGTTCATTTGCTTTACTATCTCACATTATACTACATTTAACTGCAAGTGTTAATACATTTGGCATTTCTTTCACTGAAAAATACTAAAACCAAGCCAAGAGGGACTCCCACTAAGAATTTTTCAATTCTACTTTAAAGTCTCAAATATATTCATTTCAGTAACTTTCCTGTAAACAGAGTTTAAATCATTTTATTATCCTTTCCCAGTTACGATGAGTTCTTCAGTAACCTGAAGCTCATTATATTTCAGAGATTAATATCTTGCAATGACAGACAAATGCTTCCCTAAGATTTCACGCACAAGTGAGTCAAATGGAGATGACTAGCTGGAAAAATTTACTGGGTTAAATTAGAGCTTCACACTGAAATAACTGTTTCATATAGTAAACAAATTATTTTCCTAATACAGTAATATTTTGCAAACACCATGTTGCCTACTTGTAACTCCTACACTAGCAAAAATACTACTGTTGGAACAGCTGTTGTCCACGTTTGCAGGGCTAAGTACAATTAACTGCCTTCCTCTAAGACTGCTACTGGCAAAGGGAAAAATGCTTCTACAGAAAACAAATAATTTATAGAGACTATTTTGATAAATCATGCCTGACAAATTTGGTGACCTTCTACAATGGGATTACAGCATCCCATTGGGTAAGGGAAGAGCAACTGGTGCCATCCACCTGGACTTGTGCAAAGTATTTGACACTGGCCTGCACAGCATCCTTGTCTCTACATTAGAAACACGGATTTGATGGGCGGACTGCTCAGTGGATAAGGAATTGGCTGGATGGTTACACTAGAAGAGCTGTGGCAATGGCTCAATGTCCATTGAGCCACCAGGGATGGGAGGTGTTCCTCAGGGGCTGGTGCTGTTCCACCTCTTTGTCACCAACAGGGACAGTGGGATTGAGAGCACCCTCGGCAAGCGTGCCGATGATACTGCACTGCATGGTGCAGTCACACACTGGAGGGAAGGGATGCCACCCGGAGGGACCTGGACAGGCTGGAGAGGTGGGTCTGTGTGAACCTCTTGGAGTTCAACAAGGCCAAGAACAAGGTGCTGCACCCGGGCCAGAGTAACCCCAGCCACAAATAGAGGCTGGAGGAGAACTGACTGAGAGCAGCCCTGAGGAGGACTTCAGGGTTTTGGTGGACAAGATGCTCCACATGACCTGACAATGTGTGCTCGCAGCCCAGAGAACCAACTGCCCCGGGCTGCATCCAAAGCAGGGTGGGCAGCAGGGGAAGGAGGGGATTCTGCCCCTCTGCCTGCTCAGGTGAGACCCCACCTGCAGTGCTGCATCCAGCTCTGGGGTCCCCAGCACAGGAAGGATGTGGACCTGCTAGAGCTGGTCCAGACAAGGGCCATGAAGATGATCCAAGGGCTGGAGCACCTTTTATATGGAAACAGGCTAAGAGCATCGGGTTTGTTCCTTCTAGCACCTTCCAGTACTCAACTGGTCTACAAGCAAGACAGACAAGGACTTCTGACAAGAGCATATAGTAATAGGACAAGGGGGAATGTCTTTACAATGAAGGAGGGTAGATTTAAATTAGATATTAGGAAGAAATTCTTTACTATGAGTGTGGTGAGACACTGGAACCAGTTGCCCAGGAAAGCTCTGAAGGTGCCACCCCTGGAAGTGTTCAAGGCCAAGCAGGATAGGGCTTTGAGCAAACTGTTCTAGTGGAAAGAATTCCTGACCATGACAGAGTGTTAAAACTGGATGATCTTTAAGGTTCCTCCCAACCCAAACCACTCTAAGATTCTATGAAAAATAAATAGATACATATGGACAGATCTTTTGATGAAAGTTTCTAGCCTCCTAGATTAAGGGGAAAGATTATACAGATTCCTAAATGCTCCAGAGGTATATGGCAAGAGATTCCTATGACAAGAGAAGGAAAGAAACATGAGGCTGAATAGCCACAACACCTTTATTTTGTAAACAAACAACAAATCCAAACAAAACTCAAAAAGATCCCAGAAAACCTATCTTCAACCAGAAGCTTCTATTCCTGCCTGAAAATTACTTGAAGATAATACACAAAATCATTTGAAGATCATACAGAAACATCAACACTGATTTTCAGAGACGCATATCTTGGATCATGCCACAATACAGTTTTTTAATGCAGTGTTTCTTTAAAAATGCCAGGCAGACCAACAGTGAAATAGAACTTTCCTTTTCTGTGGGTATTGAAATGCGTAATTTCTGAGAATAATACAATTTTACCTCCTATTCAAATACTCCTCATTGATTTGCACTAAAAGATTTGCACAAGAACAGTCTGGGAATCTACAACCTTTTTTCATACTCTCTTTTTCTGCTGTTATCCTACTATAATTTAGCTGTTATGGACGTATCAGTAGTCACCTCAAGTTACTATTTCAGCAGTAGTAATTTGCTAGTTAGCCTATGCACAACTTCCACAACAACCAAGTTACTAGGGCAGGTTTTTGTGATACTTCTGTTTTTATTTTCTAAGATTGTTAACATCTTCGATTTTTAGCTATTATATTAATACTATTTTACACTGCATATGGTTCCGAAAAAAGGTAAGAAATCTGAGCTATGATTTTTTGTATGTTAAGCTTTCTGTACCAAACAGTAACTAAAACTTAATTCATAGGTTATACAAACCTTAACTTGCTACAGACTTGGATCTTTCATTTGAGCTTCATGCAAGAAACAAAGTATTAAATCACAGGGTTTTTTCCTTAGCACAGTGACTTCAAGAAGACTTCTAATGCTTGAAATAACCACAAGAGGAGAAAGAACCCAGCACAATATAAGCTGAACATCCCATACAAAGCGTGCTCTGCATCTTATAATGTTCCTCCGATGGAAGCAAGATGGCAAACGAAAGGAAGGCCTTGTGCAAAGCAAGGGCCTCCGAGCAGCGTGTCAGAGAGAAATTGTTTTCCTGCTTCTTTTGATGGGAGATGCTTTTAAGTCAGGAAATTAGAAACAGGTGTGCCAGAGGGCACACACATATCCATGCACCACACTGAAAAACACGCGTTTTCAATTTTCAGACATGAAAGAGGCTCCTGTTGAATGGAAGGAGAAATGAAAATCTAGTTTGCTTTCTGCGAGCCATAAGCAGAGAGCTTATGGGGCTTTGACAGGCTGCCGGAGCCTGTCTAGCTATGAAACACGCAGTACCTTGACACAAAGTGTTGGAACTTGTTTTAAAGGAGTACAGAATGGAAAGTTGCTTTACTCACATACAGTCAAGAATGGAAAAATTAATCTAGTTTACTCCATGGTCGAAGTATGACTCTTCGCTTTTCAGAAGCTAAAGACAGAAGTTAGAGGTTATCTGTATTTTATCATCTATTCTACGCAGCAGAGTCTGAACCTGGCCCTGTTGTTCCCAACCTGTTAAGCTTTGATGTTATTTTCAATTCAATAGTAGTTCCTAAAGTGTCAGTTAACAAGTTAAAGAACTACTATTTCTGCTTTATTTCCTGGATAACTTCTAGTTATGCCTAATGGAAATACAGTGAAACCTGTATTTCAGTAAGCTCTCCTTGTCATTTCCAGCATCTCTAGAAAGAGTTGACTAAAAACTTGCAAGTCAGTGATTTTAAAACAAAAAAATACAGTACAAAAAAAATACTTAGTTGGCAAGACACTGACACAGGTAGCTACATGCTGAAATAAAATTTTAATGAAGACATAAAGTGCTGCAGTCTAGCAGAATGCACTACAGTATTAAATTAAAGTTACATAACTTCTGGCTTTTTTTACTCCTATCAGCTTCTGTATCTTGTCTTCCTACTAGCAGGGGAAATTTTTAAATTACTGACCTACTGCCAGAAAAAACACCTGCAAATAAAGTCCTGTCCAATTCCTAAAGCATTGATCCTAGAGGGATCAATGGAGCACATTCTTGCTGCAGACAGAATATTCTTAGATGATTTACCTACTAAGAAAATGCAATGGAAATTTTCCAAAAGGTTGAAACTTTAGTAAATTTGGGCAGGTTTCAAAGACAACAAAAGAGAAATTCAACATGCAGACAAATTTGTGTCTAAAGTATCTTCTTTAGGAAAAGGCAAGAAAACACTTATGCCTCTAAGTTTTTAATATGGGAAAAATAAACTAAAATCACTCTGAAGAAAAACTCATTCAGTTTTCCTACAATTTTACAAACAAGAAAAAAAACCAGTTAGATACAATGCCATGAGTGAGTCTTTACGTTCTAAATAGTGGTTAATGGCAGATAATTTATTTAAAAAGCTTTCTGTTTGAGTTATTATGAACAAAAAGAATTCCAGATGTACCTCCAAGAGAGGGCAGAATGAAGAAAAAGTGTAGGTCCCTTAAAGAGGATGTACTTCTTACATTCTTCATTACATTTAATACATTTTCAAAGATTAATTTCAGTTAAGCTGTAAAGAAAGAAGCAAACTCTTTTGCCTAGGCCTTCCTCAGAAGCTTTGCTGCTACTGATCTCTGTAAAAACACTATACCTCTCCAAACTACAACACTTTCATCATATAAAACTTACAGGGAAGGAAGTAAGACAGTAGCCTATGTGTTTGCTAACTAAAGGTATATAACCACTTACTCCCAGTCCCAGGAAAATGTTTAAAGACATAGAAAGGGAGTTCTGCCACCATCTCCAATTCACTTTATATCCTCGCACCTCTTTCAAGCCCCTTGGGCAAGGCACAGCAACAGGGCCAGGACTAAGTGTCCAGAGCAGGAGCTGGTGCTGCTCAGCTGCTGGCCCAGGTGACTAATGCGCTGCTCTGCGAGCACTGGGCCTTCCGCAGGAGGCTGCAACTTCCACCAGCCCGTGCACCTTCAAGCTTAATAGATACTATAACATCAAGTCCAATTAAAATTTCAAGAGGCAATAAGCACTCCAATCATTGTATCCATCCAGTTCTGCTTCCCAACAAGCCTTCCAAAGGCAATTCAAACAACCATTCTGATCATTCTGAGGACAAACCCCTCAGCTTTGAACACTGCAGTACTGTGTTTAATTGACCGCTTCTCAATGCTACCACTCCCACAAATCATCTTTGCCTGGGGCTTCCTCTCTCTTCTCCCAGACTCGTGGTGGTGGTGGTGGTGGGTTAGCTCACACACCACATGCTACAGCACTGAAGCCTCCCAACTGCATCTGGATGCAAAGCCTGAATGAACTTTTGACAGAAACACCCACTTCATAGTATTACTTCATAGGTAAATACTGATCTATCTGGAGATAGAACTCTTCTTCCTCCCACCCTACCCTCTGGTTCACTGCAACAATGACATAACTCTTCTCCCATACACAGCTGCTTCATCTGTGATGCATTAAATTACCTCTTATTCCCCAATCTTACAGGACCCAACTGATTTTGACAGATAACACATATACCAACAAAGAGATTAACTGTATCATTATATCTATCTCACATAGTGTAGCTCAAACAATCTGGACAGGATATAAGATTTACATGTGAAATTCCTCTGGGCATTGGGAGCGTGGACTCAGAAGGACAGGCCAGACAGACAATGCTGCACTTGTGTGTTAGGTAAGGGCTAATAACACACGCAAGGTTGAAGCAAGACTTATAATCACATTATAAACGTAATTCACTGGCACAAGTTGCTCAGAGAAATTGTAGATGCCCCATCCCTGGAGCTGTTCAAGGCCAGGCTGGATGGAGTTCGAGCAACCTGTTCTAGGAGAAGGTGTCCCTGCCCAGGGTAGAGGGGTTCCATCCATTAAGGTCCTTACAACCCAAACCATTCCATGATTCTACAAAACAGCACTGCCCAGGTATCCACTCACTGGATCCTAACACAGCCACTACTGCCCTCAACACAAAGGAATCACAAAGCCAAAGTTATGCATTACAAGTCAATTTATTTGCATTAAAGCTTCCCTGAAAAGTATTTACTCCATAGATTTGCACATCACTGTGGTTTGTTTGCAAAAGGCGTTTTCAAGTAGGAATCTACAGATCAATGGCTTCCATAAGGAGACCACAATGCCAGCTGAGGGCATAGCTCAATAACCAATTTAACAACCACACACCATCTCTGCATAGGTGCCATTCCTACTCCATCCTATTCCACATTACCCATTCCATATTGCCTACAAAAGCATCCATAAGATACACAACAGACTGGAAAGAAGGACAGATGTGAACACAAAGTTTGAGCAGGAAAAGGTGGGGCAAGGAAGAGTGAATACATTTATTCCCTTATTGATGTGGATTTCAAAAAGAAGAGAAACCTCCTTGAGCAGGGGACTGGACTAGACCTCCAGAGGTTCCTTTCAAACTAAACAATTCTGTGATTCTTCACAACACAAAGTGTGCCACTCTTCCTTCATGGAATGATGCATTATATATACAAATGTATATCCAACACAGCTTTTAAAGTATTATGATCTAATCTCTAAAATGCCTTTATGAGAACAGAGGCCACTGCTTTTGTTGAGAGACCTTAACAGTCTTTTAGGATATTAGTGAATTCTCCAACACAAGAAATTGTTAAGGAAGTTTACACAGAATAAATACAGTTTGTACACATATTCCTAAAATACTCCTGTTTTCTCTATCTGATTTTCATTCCATTCAAGAAAAGACACTGTGCAGGGGAGAAGAGAAAGACATCACTGAAAGACTTTTCCCAAACAGAATCCTCAACTACACCTCCTAAATAGATCTGGTATCCCCAGAAACCTGGTATCTCTGATACCTTCTCAACAAAACACAACTCTGGCTCAGCCCTGAAACCAAATTATATTTGTTAGCATGCTTAATTTTTCTGAATGACCTCAATGTATTTCAAGCTTCTACTCCTTCTTCTTTGGGATTATAAACCAGGTAGTATTTAAAATCTCCCTAGGATAACCTATGTGCCCTTCTTGTATCAAATAGTCTCCTCAAATCCATTTTAGTAAAAGCTAGAGATTTTGCAGCTTTGTGTCACTGAATTTCTGTATCTTGTAAATAATGCAAGACCTTCTGTCTGTCTTCAGAAATGCAATATTAAAGGTTTGCTGGCTTCAATGGCTGGAACCCAGACACAAAGCAGACCCATTCTTTGTATGCTTTCTATTTCCTACTGTTGTAAAGATGAAAGAAATGCAAGACATCATTTTCAGTCTCTATGCTTCCACTCAAAACAACTACTTAGTGTTGCATTTTCAAAGCACCCTGCATTAGCTGTTACTGTAATTTCACATGTACCTTTATAATTAAGGTTCTGTATATCCAAAGAGAATTATGATTTTTCAATTTATCTCCTGGGAAAGATACAACCTGCCTCCTACCCCAGCAGTATTACTTCTGGCACAGTTAGTGAATGAATATTCACAGTCATCACAGATATTCCAACTGGGGAGGAGATTTGGTGTCACACTTGATATTATTTTGAATGAGAAGAATATGCACTAAGTCTTTGATTCTCATTATGCTCAGGAAAAAATAGGAAATGTTTTCTTAAAGTACAGCTAAAAAATGGACTATTGTTTCTCCTGCGGTTCGGTTTTGTTCACAAATGTTTTCCCTCCAAATAATACCCATCTTCCTGTGTTTATATTCATATACCAACAAAAAACATCCACTAAAGAGTTCCAAGCAGCCTTACGAGTGTGGCTCTGGCCTCTTTTTGGGGGGAGGTCGGGGGGTGCTTAAAGGGGAGCCTGTTTTGTTTGTGTCTGTGTGCACACATGCATGGAAAAGCTTTTAAACACCACATATTTGGCTTCTACCAAGTTGGTCCAAAACCCAGCTGAGCTGTTAGTAACATTCATACTAAATAAAGGCCGCTGGTCATGCTCATCTCATTTAACAAGCTTTCACTCCATCTCTATCATCATTCCTGCATGGAATGGCCCTTGCACTGTTATTAGATGCCACAGTCAAGGTTGCCCAGGTATCCTGGCTATGCCTGCAACACGCTCTGAATTTCATGAATTTTAATATGGTTTTGAGATACCTAAATTCCTGTAATGTTTATCCTTCAGCTGCCAATAAAGTCCCATAACCATTTTTTCCCAACCAAAAAATATTAATTTTAATATAATTCAGAGTTTATACATCAAAATGTCTCAAAATTTGATGGGGAAAAAATCAGACTTTACTTGTTTACACAGAAACTGAATTTTAGACTGAGAGTTACAGAATAAACCTTGGATTTAAGGCCCCTTAAATTCACAGTCATTCCTAAGTTCCACCATCTCCCCCACTGTGCTTTTAGAAAGTCTCTATCTTTTGATTTCAGTTGTCCCAGGCCCTGTTAAACTATAACCATAAAATATGAGTTTTACAATACCCTGTATTTAGTAAACCTTGAAGTAACTTTTGAGAAGCCAAAACAAAAAAAATAAATAAAACTAAAGACATTGTGGTTAAACAACAAGGCCAAGTAACTGTTAGAGGTATGAAATTACCATGCAAAAAGTTGAAGTCATGCCCAAACAAGCTCAGAACCACCACCTTTGGCACATTCAATATAAAAACATGATAAAAATAGCCAAAAATATTTAAGAAACAACTTGCTAAAAGGCATAAGAACTAATACCAAATACTTCCTGAACAGGCAAAAGCAGGAAGCCTCCCAGCAGCCATGGGGCCAACAGAAGATCCAAGATGTCTTCAAATAATACACAACCATTGAAAGAAAGCTACAGGAACTTGGAATTACTTTTAAGTACTTGCGTGGTGACATCTTCCCCCACTCTGCTTTTTTTTTAATGAGGCAGGTACTGAAAGACATTGAAGCTTCAGTTGGAGAATTTTTGAACAAAATTAATAAAAATTCAAGAATAAAGCCTACTGTGTTATTAACTGTGGCATTCAAACTCAAACTTTTCCTTTTCCAAGGAAGTTTCTACAAAGGTAACCACAGAATAAAACTGTTCCCAGCTAAATTTAAGTATCTGGTCTTCTAAGAACTAAAAGAAATGAGAAATCCTCAGAAGTCATCCTGACCTATTAGAACAAATACATCTCCAGTTTATAAAGTCCCAATATCACAAATTGCCTGGATAATGCAGTGGAGGTCCTTTTCCCAGTACTTTTCCCTGGAGAACTGCAGACACCCTCAATCTGAAACAGGCCACCAAACTATCTGGAGTTCTGGTTCAACCCAATGTGTGCATTCCATGTGGATTTCAATGTGCAAGAGTTTGTACTCTGCCTACTTCGAATTACTATTCCAAATTCTCCTTTCCCCACACCACAGGCTTTCCCCAGCCTGTTCAATCTCTAGCTGATCACTTACAAGACCCAAAGACATGAACAATTTCTTAAGTATGGAAAGAAAAGAGTTTACAAAACTAGACCCCTTGCAATTGCTTGTATGAAACTAATCCCAAAAAATATCCTTTTTCATGATTGAATATATAGTCTGATACAACAAACTCCCAGGGCTTAAATTTCTATTCTCAACTATCACTAAAAAAAAGTTAAAAAGTGTAAGCCAGCACAAATGGCAAACCTTTTATTTCCCAAAGAATTATTCAGCTAAAATAATTCGGTTTAACACATATTAATACCAAATAATTTTGAGAATATCTTTGATAAAGGTTTAAAGGAATGAGAGTTGAACTTTTTATTTAAATTTTTTTTTTTTATTCCAAATGTTATTTGATGAGTCAGCTATTCTCTGAAGTATTTTAACAATAAACATTAAACATTACTCAATACCCACAGCAACCACAGTCTAATTTTATTCTTTTTTCTCTTCTCCCCACACAACGGAAAAAAATTCCCTGTAGAAACTATTAGATTTGTGCCAAATTTATGACTCAAAGACAAACTAAAATAAATAGACATGTGAAATTAAAACAATAAAATGTTATATTGTGAAAACCACAGAAATTTAAGCTGACTGTAAACTTCTTTTACATACATATTTTAAATACATTCACATACAGGTGTAAATGTCTGAATGTAAAATGAAACATGAAATGAATGTGCAGGTACACAGTTTTTATTTATACATAACATGCAAGTTTCATTTGTTGCTGTTTTTTTAAAAATGTATATCCGCACAAAACCCATTTGGAAACCTACAGGAGGGGGGTATAATCACTATTACAGATACACTTGGGTTTTGATATTCTATTTAAGAAGCACTGTCCATCTTGGAGCTTTCCAAATCAAGGCGTCTCCTAGAGTTTAGACAGTACCTTTATTTTCTAAAAATTTAACAATGATATATTTTAATTCATTATTCTCTTGCTTGGCCATGGCAGTTTCACCTGAATATTTGCAGATGTTTATGCCCCCATTTCCATCTCCTGTTGTGATCCAGCCAAGCTGTAAGTTTCATTCTTTCAACTTTTCCTACAACTTAATTTTTCCATCCCTTTACTCCTTAATTAAATTCATGGTTCACATTGTTGGATGTTCATATTTTAAACAAGAGTCAGGCATCAATATATTTTAGAACTGCACTGAACATAAAGTACATTACAAAATAAAACATTATGAGCTTCTGAAATGGAAAAAAGAATGGTATTGATTACAGAAGGGTTCTCACTTCCTGTAAACATTTCTATCTCCCTCTCTCTCACAGACATACACACACTTACTTTAAAGGAAAACCAGAAACAAGAGTTTAATTAAACACCACTAGTCTGAATTTCAAATCAGTGAATGAACAGATGGCCACGCTTCGCAGCCGCCAGCAGACCACTCCAATTAACTGGGACTGGGATCAGGGTAATGTCATGGAAGCTAGAAGTTTTGAACCAAATATCCATAAATGTGTGTTTGTGGCAGTTATAAATAGTATAACATTGAAGTATTTAGCACTATATAAAAGTGGTACCAGCAAAAAGAGAGGAGGCTTCTATTTCAGGCCATCATTAAATCTAGTCATCTCCTGTGAGTGCACCGGGACACTTCTCAGTACTCCCACAGACTCCAAATCCAGCTGATTTGAATCAATTCTTCAATCCTTCTTTGCAAAGAACAGCTTTAAAGAACTAAATAAAGTTGTCCTTCTCAGCTTTTCCACAAACAATCTCTAATATTGGACTTATGCTCACTAATTAATACAGTCCACAGTACTTCAATATATTTTGTTACATAGGTAAGCATTTATTAAACTAAAATCAACATGGTGTCCCTTGAGTAAGAACATCTTCTGACACTCCTGTGTTCAGTAGAACCATCCCTGGAGTAAGTATCAAAAAGGGCATCTGCTACTACTGACATTAAATTTAAGGGTGAACAGCTACAGAAATTTTGCAAGACAGACATGAATACAGGGGAAATAAATGCAACACAGGATTTTCCTGTTGCTCTTCACCTCTATCAAATTTTAATTCTGCAACCTGTTACCTTCCTCCCCCCACCATTTCTGCATCAGGACTCTAAGTCTGCATTGCCCATGGGATATAGCTGACATTACCTAAATTTGACCTCTCCCTGTACTGAACGCTGATAACTCTGACCACAGAGCAGCAGGCAATACCATAAATTTTGCAACCTGACTGGAGCACTTACGCAAACATGTTAAAAGCAGTTTTTCTGATTGAGGCTGTTCACACAACTAGGGCGAGGAAAAAAAAAAATGTAAAAGCAACTCCTACATAACTTCACCTTAAGACTTTCGTGTTTGGAAAGGCACCAAATGAACACAATACTTTTCTGTGTCCAGAACCCTGAGTCTTCCAAAGAGAACAGAAGCCCTCCTAATCCTTACATTAGTTTCACAATTGCGAATAAATATTTTCTGATACACTTAATTCCAGTATTTTGGTTTTGCCTTCTCCCCTTCCTTTCAGACAGAAAAGAGAGATTAAGAACAAATGCACTTAAACCACTCATTTGAAATTTTAATTAAATGTTTTGGAGGAAAATATGCTGCATGTAGCATTTCTGTATCCAAAGGACCCTCTGATTACCTGAGTCCTTTACACAAGGCTTCCATTCCCAGAGGTATTCTGCTTTTAATACAATACTGGGCTAATAAGCAGTTTTTCACAGGAGGACAGCTTCCCTAACATCTAATAAATACAGAAAGTCCTTTCAGTGCAATACAAAACAGGATAAAAATTCCCACAGTTGCTAATTAAGTAAAAAGGGCAATCTAAGCAACCAACAAGAGATCAATTCATGGATTTAAAGACAATACTGACACACTCATACACATATATATGCAGATAAATGATACAAATTTAGAATATGGTCTGGAAATAACGTTGGTATTTTAAATTTGCAAGCTAATTACAGAGAAAGATAGCAACTTCATTAAATATTTATAAAACTAGTAAATACCTGAAGTACTCACAGCAGTGGAATAAGGGTTATGAGCTCCTGTATTTTCAGCCCAGCAGCCACAACCATAAAGAGCTGCCTAAGGAAAGAAGCACATTGTTCATAAATTTTAAGTGAATGAGATTTTTGGTTTACTCCCTTTCCTTAAAAAAACAAAAATGAAAATACAAAAACAACCTGAAACCAGCAACAATAACAAAAAGAAACACAAGAAAAATCCAAGTAATAATACAAATGATAAATATGAATATCATAACCATATTGTAATTCCACTCCATTTTGCTACATCCTTTTACTATTCTTGAGATCTGAGTGTTTGTCATAGATACAGTATTCTAGCCTAGCTTAATGCAAAATGAGGGTAGAGATAACCCTGTTCATACAAAGTCTCTTTCACTCTGCTATTCAAAATAAAAAAAAAAAATCTTAAATACATTTCAAAAGAGAACTGCTCTTTGGACAGCAGCAAATGTCAACCAAAAATAGAGCTGTACAGGAATGCAGTATAAAATTTCTGATGCACCTCAAAATTCCCTAACAACAGTAAGATGATACATCATAAATATATCATTATTATTAACAGCAATAATAAATAGAACTATACATAATTTACAAACATAGTCATAATTATAAATAACGCATCATAAATATCTGATGTGTTCTTTTATTACTTTTGTCCCTTCCTCCAATTCACAAGATCATTTAAAAATTAATTAGGACAGCTTCCATAAATATTGAGAGAAATCTTATTTTAAGACTCTAAACATTTAAGAGACCATTTTTGGTATTAAGGAGGTATTTAAGCCCAAGAAATTAACTTATTGATATCTCTGTCAAAAGGTAACTAACTACAGATAAACGTCTTACCTATCACTGTTTTATTACACTGATGGAAGACACTAAGAACAACACTTGCAACAACAATATCAATGCAGTGAAAATGACTTCAGCATTTAACAGGAAGGAAAGGAGAACAGAAGTTTGCTGTCACAGCTCCTGCTTGATACCCCACCTGCTTGTGACACTGAACAGTCATTCCCAAAAAAAAAAAGTATAATAATCACCTGACCAACTCTTCCAGGATGCTTCAGTGCTAAACCTCCACTGGAGACAGCAGCAGCGACATTTCCTTCTTGGTCAACAACAACTGCACCAACTGTATCCAATGTTCCTGAGTCGTTCTCCTGAAGGACACACAAACAGAAAAAAACCCTAGTAAAAATAGTAATAGTATATTAAAGTCAGATCATACTTCTTAGGAGTGTGCAAGTGATATTCCTAGCAACAAAACGGATTTGTTATCATGCACTTGTACCCAGTGTGCTGCCATAAATCTGCCCAAAACGCTCTTTTGCCTCATACAAGACCTTAATACAACTTCTCCAGTAACAAGAAGGTAATAAACATCTCAGAACTCATCCAATGCTTAGATCACCTGCTTCTACTCACAGGAGTGCCAAAAGCCAGGTTTTCTTAGTGGTTGCCACTTGTCCACTAAGAAATGATTCAGCAACTGATGCCACATCAAAAGGCCTTTCCTAAAAGCCTCAAGATGGCATTTTCAGAGGCTCTGATCTTTAAAGATGTATGATTTTAAAAAATGAAATAAAAAAACCCAAAAACCAAACAAAAAAACCGCAACAAAAAAATCCAACAACAAAAAAACCATGACAAAATCAAAAAACTAAACCAACCAACCAAACAAAAATAAATTAAAACTCACCAAAAAATCAAGACACAGTTAACCATGTAAAGAGAAAATACTGATATTATGACCAAGACACTAAATAAAAGCATCAAGAAAAAAATCTCCCCTAGGACAGATTTTTTCTGCCAGACATGTTCTCAGTTCAGGAATCCGTAGTAGGTGAAGCAGTGCTCCCTGTAACTAGAGGGTAACTAGAAAAGCGTCCTTACTTTCATGACTTCTGAGGTAGATTTACTCCCCCAAGAGCAGGGGTCTTTCTTTATGTCCTTCCCCCCTTCCTTAATAGACCACATGAAGGCCCTCTTAGAGAAGGAGCAGTTCTCCCCTCTCTGCCTAGGCTTGCCCTAGATTCCCCTCTGCAGAACCCAGGGCAAGGCACTCAGACTTCATGCTCCACCACACACACAGCATGCAGTGTACAGAAAATAAAACAAATAAACAAAACTGATCCATCATCCATCACGTACTCCAGAGATGCACACTGCTGCTGCACAAGCCTCGAGCCTCTTATACAGACTTACCCAGTGAAATAATGCAAAAGGTTATTAAGTTTTTCATATAACTGTGAATTTTCTAGACTAGAATTCAGAGGGAGGAATTTAAAAAAAAAAATGTACCTAACTATTCAACTTCAAATTATCAAGTTCCCATCATCAATTAAAATTTCCATGGGCATACTATGTCACTTATTAAGCAGGATTTTTAGTACTGCAAAGCTGATGATACTCTGTCCACACTTAATCTAAGAAAACACTTGGGTTAATTGTCAGTCTTAAAAGGAAAAATATGCAGTGCAGCACTACCATGTTCTACAGTACTTTTCAAGCAACTGGAACTCCTAGGCAGGAGTTTCCTCCTTGGCTTTCACCCAGAGCAATAAGTTTCTTCTCTGTATCCACACCCACATCTTCCTTAGCAAGCTCTACGCTCAGAAGCTGCCACCAACCATACACACTATTAGAACAAATGGACGGATGTCCCAACAATAAAGCAGAGTAACTGCTTAAAGACAGAGAGGGGTGAAAAGTTAGAGATCCATGGTTTCAACTGGCACTGAGAAGAAGAGTAAGTTGAAAAACAGAGGAAGGAAGGATCAGGGAGCATAGGAAAAGTAGAAACAAAAGGAGTTTTGACAACAGGAGCAAAGGAGTAAGAAAAGAGCCAGCTCCCTTCCAAGCTGTAAAGATGAAAGAAAAATCAAGGAACACATCTTTAACATCTCATGTGCAAAAGTATTTTCCAACTCCCAGGACTCCCAGACACACCCTGAGCTAATACTAACCCAGTTCAAACAATACAATTCAGTGTTTTGAAAAGACCTTAAGCAGCAGAGCAGGCTGCTCACTGGAGGTGCAGATTCCCATCCTTGGAGGTTTCCAAGATCAGACTGGACAAAGCTCTTCCCAAAATGAATTAATTCTCTTACGATTTCTATGTAGAGAAGAACGTCTAATATGATACAGGTGTTGCTGTCTACCCCCCTGCCCCCTTTTACCAAAGGAAATTATACCCACAACAAAAAACTCAATTAATAGACAACTACAGATATAAAAATCAAGCCTGTCAAAGTTAGGAAATACCAGAATTAAGGCCACCTGTACAATCTTAATTCATATTGAACCAAACATTTAGGGCTCCTAAAATGAACAGAAATACATCTTAGAGGGACAAAGTTCAGTATGGGTGAGTAAGTTTTTTGTATCATCTAACAGCTTTGAAAAAAATGTTTGCCACCTTCTTTGCAGCATCGGTAAAACTCTCTGCTCGCTCTGCCATCCATTTCCACCTAGCTCACATGCATAAATACTTGCCTTCAGTAGCTAAATTACTAACTTCTTTTTTAAAAGATACTTTAATCAAAACCCACAAGCACTTACAAGTATATGTTGTATGGAAAACTTTCTTCATCATCATTTCACTTCCAAGAAGACATACTTCCTATCAGTATCTGTTGTTAATTCAGTGGTGCTTTGTCTGCTTTGACTTACTTTATTTTTAAATAGGGCAACTTAGAGGCTGGAAATCTTTTCTAAGGGAGGCACTGCTAAGGGAAGGTTGAGTTGGCCCACACAACCTTCTGAAAGAAATCTGTACCACTGAAGCAAAGGAATTCTGTATTTTTCTTTTTGGTAATACAAATTTGGTGTCAGGAGCAGGGGTAGGTTTGCAATCAGAAAGAGTCACCGATATATAGGTGATGCTGTATTTATCCTTACGCAGCGAACTGAAAACCAGTGATGACCAGTTCTACTCCATATCCAATGGGAAAAATAACATTGTCAGTATTTTCTGTGTATGTGAACTGCACTGACAAACCCATGATTTCTGAACCAGTAAATAAAGAGCTCATCACAATTTAACAAAGGACCTTCCTGTACATCTCCCTACAGAAAAGCATCACATGCCTGAGCAGTCACAGCAAGACTGCATCTGCTGAGATTTTCAGTGTCACACATTTCATCTCTTCAAACCATACGGATGTTGAGAAATAGATGATCCTGTCCAGCTAGTGTCAGGACAATGAAAACAAGTATGTTAAACACTACAATTCACAAAGTCTAAAACAAGCCCAAACTTTACACAGGTCCAACAGGGACTAAACAAGATCCAGCTTGCTTGTTCTCATCTTTCTATTGATTTATTTAGTTATTTAAATTTCAAAACTTTGCAGGTTCCAAAGGAAACTTGGTGGTATCTGTTACCAAATTCTGAATCTGACTTCAGCTAGTAATTTATACTTGTCCACAGCAAAAGCAGTTTGGGGGCGTTAACAATGTAGTATTGCAACCTAAATATAATCTACTATGTAGTTAATATTTTGCATGGAAACAACTGAAAGTCAGTGTTACAAGTCAGACCTCACATTACTTAACTTGCACCTTGCATCATGAAAGGAAATGAATTTATTAAACCATAGTCCAAACACTCAGATTTTGCTAAGAACTTGCACACAAAACAGGAAGATGCTCATCTGCACAAATGCAGAGTTTCATCAAGCATTTTAAAGAACCTCTCCTTCCCTCCTGCACATAAAAAAATTGTAAATATTCATCACTACAAGCCCCTAAGGAAGCAATCAGCAGTTTAAGAGAGCTCTACCCAGCGCCCACTGAAAGTTTCTACACACAGGACTTTTTCCCTCTCCACTTGAGATAGATTTGAAATGCCATGAAAAGTAATTACCACTAAATCTCATCTCTAAGTATAACTGACAAAATACAAAATTAATCAGATTGAAGCAATTAACATTTATATGTTATTACCCAACTACCTAATTATACAAAGCTCAATGAACAATCCCAGCCTTCCCAGTTTAACAGCTGTTTGGAGTGTAAAAAAGAACATTCTGTTTGATCTTCATGTGCAAGATGAGGAAATTATTCCATACTGTATTTCCACAGACAAGTTTTGTTGTTTTGGCTTTAACTAAAATGGATGAAAATTATTTAGGTTTCTTTTCCCGTATTAAATTGATTTTGAAGTAGACATTCGAAATCTCTAAGGCATTATTATCAAAGACCACTTCCACACAAATGTGGGATGGAAAATTAATTTCTTTAAGGAAATTTCCAAACTGAAAGACTAAATAAGACAGACACTAGGATTGCCATAGTTGACTGGTACACCTACATTACCCATACAGAGAAAAAAACATTTTCTAAATATGTTCAGTCTTAATACAGTAACTGAGGAATGTGGAACTGTTGATTCCACGCATAATTCCAACTGGCGTACACATGTGGGTACCTATGTTAAACTAGATAAAAACCAAGCCAGTTTTAATAAAACTCAAACTAAATAATGTTATTTAAAGAGTTAAATAACTAGACTATAAAATACTAACTTATAAACACTAATCTATTTTTAAAAACGATGTGTACTGGGAGTTCTTTGTGTCACTTATTCAAATCTAGAAGAGGACAACTTTTTACAGATATGCTGAGATCACTTGTAAAAGTCTGTAATAGCAGAAGACAAATTAAAATTAGGGCTTCTAGCCAAAATCTGCTAAGCTCTTTTCAATGACAATTTCCTCTGGTAAAAGACAGATTAACAGTAAGGAGACAAATGTTTACTCCTGGTATTTACTGGTGCTTGAGGGGAGAATTTGAGAATGGCATCTGGCTGAATAAACACATCATAGTCACCCCCCATGAGTATGTTTAGTTAATTTTTGTTTGTGTGTGAATTATTCCTTAGCTATGTAAAACAGTAAGACTCTACAACTTAAAAAAGACTAAATTTTTACACCTTCAAAATTTGGTGAAGGTATTAATGGATCTTCCTGTGCGCAAATGCATAACCCTCTGCAAATCCCACATTGGGCGAACAATGAAAAATACAGCTAAGAGAAAACTCCATTTACTCGGGAAATAAAAGTCCTTTAGTAAGTTACACTGCCAAGTTTTTCCATATAAACTTCGACAAATTTAAACAGCCTGATTCTTTCTGAGGTTGGTATAATCACATTTTTATTGAAAACTAATTTTTAAGCCTGTATTTTTCTTTTTAGCTGGTGACATTTATCAGTAGCTCAAACTTCCAAGCAATTTCAGTCTGGCTTGGCCTGCAATGCTATCTCTTCACACTGGCCTATTAGTTTTGATCCCATTCAACTTCACTTTGTTAACATCCTTTCTACCTTGTTCTCCCCACCGCCTGCAGCGCTGGCAACAGAGGCACATAAACTCAGCTGCAGCACAGAGTTGAAGCGGCTAAGTCAAACCAGGTAATAAAACAGCTCTGAAGTCCTGCTGAAAGGAATGGTCTGCAGCTCCAGAGAAGCATAGCTAGTAAAAAAGATACGTGAGTGTTTATCAATTAAAATAACTTTGACAAGAAGATTAACTTCTAATTACTCAAGTATTTAAATAGTTTTAAACCAATTATTTTAAAACCTTTTATGAGAGCATAGCTATGACAGTGTGAGCTTTAGGGCAACAAATCCCACACCTCATCCTTGCCAAATGACCATCTTCTACTAGTTTGGGGAGAAATATTCTACTTTTTTTTTCCTTTTTGAATCTGATTTTGCATTTCTATTTCATTTTGAAAAACTACTTGGAAAACCTTACTTCCTGTAAGGCTGCAATTATCTTACACTCTGTGGATAGCACGAGAATTCCATATTGAGAGCATGGGCTGGTATTCACCCCTGCTCCACAGACAAGATGTGCCCAGACAGCTGACAAAAGCAGCGTGTTGTTACTGGATTACTTACCAGGGAGAAGAGCTCTATTTGATCACCTCCTTTTACCTACCACCATTGGCCTTTGGGGATCTCCCACAAGCGCTGCACAGGACTCTGGAGCCCTTGAAATTTCAAATTGCAGGTCGGTAAGCTCATGCATTGGCATATGTTTCAAGCATTGACTTGTCCCTTATTACACGAACAGCAATACTGCACAGAGACCCCTCCTCCTTCAGGTACACTTTCACACTCTCAGTTTCACAAAGAGGTAACTCAAGTCCTGTGAACAGGAAAAGCTCCAAATGAACAACTAACTTCCACGGCTCTCCCATCCTTAATTTCTTCACAGGTCTTCGCTCCTTGAAAAAACTAAAATCAGCACCCTGATAGACAAAACTTCTTATCTAAGAACATAGAAGTAAATGGCCTAACTGATCACTGTCTGCATTTGCAGACTACAGAGAATACACTTTTTTAAAGAATTCTCTGGGATTTATACCTTATTTATATCAACATATGGAGCTACACAGTGGTCAAACAGCTTAGCAAAGCAAAGAGAAATGGCCAATCTGAAGGCCCACAGGCCCCAAAAAAGCACAGACATTTAATTTAATGAGCTACACTTTGATATTCAACAGTAAACATAAATACTGTGAATGACATTCTCATAAGTAATAAAAACTCTAAATTCAAACTGAGAATGAGGAAAACAGAGGGAATCCTGGTAGTTTTGCAGCACAAGTAATATGGGCCAGGTCAATGCCAGATACATGCACAGATGCACATGTTTACCTACCTGATATTTCAAATTTCACCAATTCCAGTTCCATAATGCAGGGTACTCAGGAGACATTAAAGAGTGGGAAACAGTGACAGAGATCCCAAGCTAAAGAAAATGTTTTGGTAAATAATTATCTGTTCGTGTTTACATTCGTCGTATTTCCAGTTCAAAATGAGAAAAATATTTTTCTTAGCACAAACAAGATATAATAATGTGATGGCTTGGTTTTCAAATAGCAAGGCAGAAAGTTTTAACTGCACTAAGTTATCATTATATCATCTAAACATTAAGATGGACAAAGAGAAGGCCTTTACTGATGTAAGCCTACATCAGTCTTTTCATATAAGACATGAAATTTATTAGCAATCAGCTGTAAGTTCAGGATGATACAAGAATTTGAAACAAGAGCTAACCTTTTCATTTGATTGTCTTCTTTTCTTTAGTTGAATGAGATCTGTTTCCACCTTTTCGGCCAACTCCAGCTTCCTCTTGTTCCTCTTAAAAGCTGCTAAACTAAACCCTATAAAAATAGTTCAAAAGCATGTAACTAAGTAAAATTTACTTAATTTAAGCAAATATTGATAAGTTGACATTTTGAAGGACACATCCCCCACTTCTTTACTGATGCAAAAAGCATCAATGAAAAGCCAAAAACTAAGTATTCAAGTTTCAGTACAAGATGTTCACATCTTTTCCTAAGTTAATAAGTTCTACAATTGTTCAGCAACGGTGATGAGTAAAATATCTGGTAGAAACATGTCATGAACACATGGAAGCTGGCCTAAACACCTCTGGCAAAGAAGCAGCACTGCACAGAAGAGAACAGAATAAGCAGCTTGTGTAAAAATTGTTTTTGACTGCTGACAAGTAAACAGATACCATGTGAGCTCATTCTGATAGCCATAAAATTAAGCTACTATTTCATTACCTTAATCACATATCTGTATGTTTACCCATATATTTAAAGCCACACACACGTCCAGCAGCAGTTTCTGCTCCATAATCCAACACAGTCTAAAGACCACCTAGGTCTCAAGCTGACAAACATTTACTTTCCACATCTAAGCCCCACATTCAGAAAGGAAGTGTTCTCTAAAGTGGACTAAAAAATAAAATTGTTATGCTTAAGAGACCAAAATCACACATTCCCATTTTAGAAGTTTCACTTCATGAACGAATTCCAGATATTGACATATTCGGTTTAAATTAGTTTTGACTCAATATCATCCCCAGGCTGTTTTAACATCCTCTGTAAAATGTAAAGAGGTGGGGAGAAAATGTCTTTTGTCACTTGTTTAGCCACACCAAATCAAGCTATCGAGAGAACAAAGCAATGTGAATTTTTTACTTACACAAGTAAGTCACAAATTCAGTGGAAACTAAAAAGCACAGATTTTTCTATAAACTTTAAAAAATGGCATTTTAAATGAAATTCTGAGTACAGCTACATCACTATTATTCAGAAGACTGGAACAGCTGCATGAAGTCTAGTAATAAACTCAATATTGCAGAGCCAATGGAACACAGAGCCTTCATTTACAATTCTCACAATGTACACAGACAGTGAGCATTTTACTTTGAAACTTCTCCATGCAGGTGTCTTTTAATCATGTTTTTAAGTATATAAAACTGGACCTTAAACTACACACAGTTAGTTATTCAAGAATATAACTCCAAAAGTAATGAAAAAGCTGGCATTTCTCTCCAAAAACCTAATTAATACCAGTTTTTAAAAAATCCAAACATATTAATCTGCCATCACCAAGAAAGGAATTCATTCTACTATATAGAGCTGATTAATGCAGCTACTTAGGACAACACATTTCTATGTTTGAAATGAGGACGAAGATGTAAAACCCAAACCCTTGATAAGGGGGAGCAGGCAAAGAAGCATTTTAGTCAGGTACTAATTGGCGGTGGGGAGAAACAAGCTAAAAACCTCTTACAGATCAAGAACTGGGTAAACAGAAGTGCCCCAAAATAAACTAAGCCAGCACGCTGTTTTTAAGAGAATTTCTAAACAGGAGAACTTGTAAGTTGACACGAGTTCACCAAGCACAGCAAACACCTATGAGCAAAGCCATAGGGGGTGAGTAAGAATGGTGTGTGGCCTTGGTATTCCCCAAAAGCAGGCATTACACAGGTATAAATATGCCTAAGCCTGTTACCTGCTGCTGCCACTGCCTCCTGCCAAGTTGGAAAAGAAGTGGACCGAGAGAGGCAAGAGAGTGTAGGAGCCTTCACAGCAAAGTGGTAACAGGTTCCTCGTACTTCAGAATCAAATGTCAGCAGTGTCCTGAAACCTTCTGCAGTATTTGCATGTTCACCAGTTCAAATATATGCACAAAGATCCCATCAAACATAGAGAACATGTGGACTAGTTCCAAGCTGCCCTGCCAGCTGCACAGAGTGCTGCTATACGGCCTCTCAGCATCTCCACTCCACCTATACCTTGGTAACGTATTTATCCTGTCACTTTTCCACAACACACAAAATTCTCCAAGCTTAAGAGATGTTTCATTCACTTAAGATCGCAGTCCCTAGCTAAGCAATTAATTTTCAGAGGTTACCCTGTGCTTTAAGACTGTTTGTCTTTTCAAAACAAGAAAAAACCTGAAGACTTACTCTAAAGGATCTGTTAACAGTAACTTCTTATCTGCATTGTGCAAAGTGGTATCAGTAAGTTGCAAAATACAGGGCAGAAAACATGCCATTATTAACAAAGAAGTACAGATATCTTGGGCCACGTCAGACAGACAGATGAAGACAGCTTTCAAGTAACATTTAATGATGTAGGTGGGAAGAGATATATAGGAGGTTATATAGCCCAACCTCCTAAAAAAACCAAATCCAATTTAAAAGGACTTGTCCGGTTTTGAGTATTTTCAATGATGGAGATTTCACAGCTCCTCTGGGCCTCTGGTTCAATATCTGATCAACCTCAGGTTTAAATAAATAAGGTATTAGTTCATACTCTCTGGTTTTGTTCAGTTTACCATGAAACATCATACCTTTCCACACCGTGAGGGAATGTCAGCCTAGTCAGACATCTCCTAAAAGGGAAATTCTTGTGCTCAGGCTACACTGAACTTCAGAAGAGTTATCAAGACTAACTTTCATCTGAAAGGTGAAGATTTTGTTTTAGCAAGGACTGATGAATAACAGCCTTTCATTATTTAAGGAAAATAATAACTAGCAGCAATTATCAATTCCTCTTAGCAGGATAAGCCAGATAATACCTCCAAAGTGACCAAAATAACCATGAAATAAAGGATCAGGTTACAACTCAAAACATGGCAATTTTTTCTTCTGATAGTTTTACGCCCAACTTCAGCTAAAAATAAAATGTCTTGGATCTTAAATTTGTCTCTTTCTTCTCCCCAGAATAAGGGAATAAAGACTAAAGCAAGTGAAAGGCTGCCTGCCCTCAGTTTATTCCTGCCTTTGTGATGTTCTATCTATGTAAAACCACTATGAATGCCATTAAAATGAACAGTACTCTCATTGCTTCATCTTGCTCTCCTAGCGACAAAAGAAACTGAAAAACACAAGTGAGCTTCACACTAAACATATGAAAGACGAAATTAGAGTTTTCTGAAAACATCCTCTAAGTTTGGTCCTTGACAAAGAACATACTAAAACATTAAATTAAAACATTTCATGAGCTAAAATACAATCCAGGATTCAAGAGTGCTTGGTTAACAACGCACACACAACATGGCAAAACAACCCACAGAAAATTTATTTTGAAAATAAGCACTATAGACAGAAAGAAAACACCTATACACAATTTGAGTTCATAGTTCACACTAAACCTAAAACAAATCCTGAACTTTGTGGTGCAAGGACACCAAGAGATTTCATTTGTCCTTAATGGCAGTATAAAAACCACTCTCACCTTCTCCAACAAGACAAGTGTATTCCAAGCTTGAGAAAAGGAAAGGGTCACAACACACTGATGAAGATAGGCATGTTTTCCTAAAACAAATGCAATATAGCTACATCAGCCTGATGGTGCCTGGGTCAAGGAGAAAGGGAAGTAAGAGAGGCAAAGCTTACTGACTGGGGAAGAACATAGAAAGAGAGGTAAGGGAGCTGATGGAATTCTAGCTTGAAAAATTTTTGGATCACAGTCCAGAAATATTGCTGTTGAAATCTCTGCAAAGGTATTTAGTAAAGCATCCTTTGATTCTGCTCGAGAATTTAAAAGTTTAGATGTAATTCAAAAAAGTGCTTTCAGATAAAATCCCTGCCAACTAGTACCCTACCCAGTAACTGCAAGTACACTCCACATCATGCTTAAAAGAATTGAGAATTAAGCCTTGGAAACCACAGAGCACAATCAGCCCATCTGTTCTGCTCCCTCATTTATGCACCCAGCGGCATAAATAAAACCACCTCAGAGCTGCTGGGAGGAAGGAAAAAAAAAGAAAAAAGCCCCACAGCTTTACAAAATGACTGTTCATGTTTAAACACCATTCTCAGGCCTCATCCAGACTGAAGACTTAATGACTGACAATCTTAGCACATCAGAACTAAAGTATTATAAATAGATCCAACCTCATTTACAGTATTTATCACACATCCCTGCCTTGCAGCATGGCATGCCTCTTCTGGAGCAAATAATCTTCAAGGACCTGGAAACACCTTCCCAATCCTCCACATTACCCCTTCCACACCGAAGGTACCAACAGGAGCAGCCCACGTGTACTCTGCAGTTTGGGTGTAACTGTGCCAGACAGCAGAAGCACTGGTGGAATACTTGGTCCCAGCAGAGCTGAGACAAGTGTAGCGGCTTGCCTACACTTGAGGTAGGTTCAGTGGGGGAGAAGGCTCAGTGGCTGAGCACAGAGCAGGTGGAAGTAGCTCCTGCTCAACACCACTCGCCTGCAGGAGAGGTTGGCATTAGTGGATGTGGTATCAGAACAGGCACTTGGTAATACTTCTCTGTAAATGCAGAAGAAACATCTCACAGGCTCTTGTTCAAAGCTAAGAGTGCTGTATGTGTTCAGAAGGTTCTGATGTTCCTGGATATCCCGATGAGGAAGGGCCACAAGACCTTCATTACATAATTAATTAGCACAAAGTTCATCTCCTAAACTGTTACTGCTAGAAAACAAATACACCTTTTTTACAGGCTTTTTACGTATTATCAACACCTAACAAAGAGATGAGAAAGTAATTTTCAGCAAGCAGGTCAGTGGAAGAGATCATTAGTCTCCGAGTCAGTTCAGAGATCCATCTGTGTGCCACTTGTCTGCCATAAAACTTCCACATCATTTACACAGCTCCTGTACTCTGATTGTTCCCTTAACTCCCTTAACCATTATACTATGTACAAGTAAAAATTTAATCAAAAATCTTGACAGTTCTATTAGATAGTGATACGATGACTAAGTAAGTGAAAGACAACTGTATTCCCCATTCTACATAGCTCTTCAGAACTTTTCTTAGTCACCTTTCATGGCCCATTAGAAATGATTCAGAGAGCAGAGGCAAATGAAAAGCAGACTTGTCCTATACATGGAGTCCTTGAAACTACTGAATTGTACATACAGACCTAAATACAACACCAAGACACCTTTTCATTTTTTAAATAATGGTACAACTGACACACCTACTTGTTAATTCTAGCCCCATGTACTTTTAACAGGCCTGCAGCTGACAGGCTGTTTATTAAAACACACTATAATTTCCTGCCCAAAGTCAGCAAAACATTTTTACTAGGAAGTCCATGTTTCCATAAAATCCTCATGCTTTTATGAGCCACATCTATCCCTTTACTTATTTTCAGCAATGTAGAAAATTTAGAAAACAGCTATGTGAACAACTATATTTTCAAATAGAGGTAGGAAATACAAATTTTTAGTACCACTGAATGACAAACCAAGTTCAGGACAGTATTCAACCCTTCCTGGTTACAGTGGTGGAACAGCAAGCTGGGAACACAAACACCAAATACAAACTTTCTATCACACACATTACAAATTATCATGCAGCTAAACATCACACAATCTGTAAGTGTTCAGCAATCCTTGTTCAAAATCAAACTATAAATTGAAAATACTAAGAAAACTCCAAGAACATTTTGAAATCTTTGAAGTAGAGACAGAGCTCTGACCAATCATATAGCACCCCCTGGCAGACAGTGCTTAGAGTCAGCTGGCAGAAGCTTTCTGCATTTTATCTTTCTATTCCATATTAAAAGAGAATGCAACTATTTGAGAAGAGAATTAAAAAGGAATATACTAGCAAATTAGTTAACCCACAGGAATTCAAATGATCTTGTGAAGAATTCTGTTGAGTAGTTGCTAAAATAAATGACACAAATGAAAACAGGCAGATGAAAATAAATTTCTTTTTAACAAAGCTATTTTAAAGGACAAATTAACACCATTTAGGCTTGTGTCAGGACTAAAAGACGACTAGAGATAGTTTCCATGTTGCCATACTTTGACAGAAACAGTAACATGAATGACGGGGAAAGGCACTTGGCAAAAGCCTGTTAAAAAATAACCTATCTCTCAAAGCACTACTCTACAGATCTGTTCTTTATAACACAAACTCAGGGTAAACTGCTGAGTTTAGCATAGCATTTCTTACAACTTCCTACAAGAAATCTTTTTTTCACCAAGCGGCCTTTCCTAAGCCTGGAAGATTTTCATTCAAAGCATCTTCTGGGCACTTTGGCCCAACCTTCTACCTGGGTAACTTAACAGCCGTTCTCTTGGCCGCACTCAGCTGTTCCAATCTCAGAACAGCAAGTGACCCTACAACACTATCTCCAAACCCAGGGAGGATTTACATTATGAATTCAGATTAACCAGCTTTCCTAAATGAATCCCCAAAACCCTTGAGTTTCTCTCCAAATCTTTCATACTCCCCTTAAAAACAACGAAAACATGGTCTGAGCCACTGCCCCGAGCCACTGCCTGAAATTCATAGCACAGTTCCAGCAATATGGCAAATGTTTTTCTTAATACGGTAATAATGAAGTAATGAGAGAACCAGGAGTGAGGTGAGATCTGGGGTTTTGGAGGAGAGGCAGGCAATACTGGTGGTCAGGGAGACGTGCAGTGTTACTAGAAATACCAGTCTGCACAACACTCATCCAGAAAAGATTCTCCCTCGTCAAAGAATCCAAGCAGCCATAAGATAAACAGGAATTTCCTTGCATGCACACAGTTGGTCAAAAAACAGTAACAAAGCACAAGTAAAGAAACACTCTGTTACAAGTAGAATTTCAAACCAACCCATAACAGCCCTGAGTCTGCTGAACAAGATGTGATTTTACTGATGACACTAAGTTATTCAAGGTAATAAGAGAATTTGAGTGAAGAAGGATTCTGAGTAGAAACCTGACCATGAAGTAGCAGCTTTTATTCAGCAAGTCTCAAAATGATAACACTGAGGTAACTCATCCTTGTAAAGGTTTTTGCAGATGCTGGAAACTAACATGGGTTCAAAAGGAAATAAAAATTTCATGTCAGAAAATGCCACTGTTTACTTTCCACGTGTGCAGGAATCACTAAGGAGTCATGAATTTAGAGTCTGGAATAACATAAGGGATAGGGGAAGGGAAGCAAATATTTGCTCTGCTCTTACATTCTCCCTTAAGCATCTTATTTGTGGCTACTCTTGAACTGCAGTTAACAAGTTATGTGGATCCACTGCAGCTATTTTTTTTCTTATGTAACATTATTCACCGAGGAGATTATAGTCACTTTCACATTGTTAGAGTTACAAGTTTGATGCATGAGTAGGTGCCTTCCTTCTCTTTCTCTCTGAAAACTTAACACTGTAAGCAAATGCAAGACACTGTCTCACGCCATGTTATCTTTGTCAAAGATAATTTGCATCTATTATAGGCTGAACTGATCATTTCAGATAGAAGTGCTTCAGTTATTACTAGTGCAGGCACCAATATTGGCACCTCAAATTTATGTCAGATATTTCAAGTGTACTTTTAACATTTGTAAGAGACTGCACTGTACAGTAATTCAGCATTTCTCAATTGAAACTACACTCTTAACACTTGGATTACACTTTCAAAGCCGTCTCTAGCACAGGATAAAGTACAGGAGGAGTAAGACAGTATGGGCTCTCTACTGGCAGGCTCAAGTTTGGGCAGGAATTAATAAATTCAGCTTCCTTGCAGACTGTGGGCAATACAGACAGATCACATTTCAGGTGTTTGGTTTTTCTTTTTAAAACCACCCACTCCGTACACTGGAAAGTCACCAGGTTTCTCCAAACAGTAGAAATCTCATTTTCTCACACACTTGACAAACCAAAGAAGACAAAGCAGGTGAGCCTTGACAAAACCTTGATGTAATTCAACAAGTAACATGGTTTAAAACATGCTTCCAGTTTGGTGCTTAGATAATTCGATAGTTCTGAGAGAATTATGGAGCGTGACAGCAAAGCTGATCATGACCCTTTCTTTGATACTGATCACAGGGAAGCTTCATCCCTGCAAACCAAGCACCCAATCCCCCAGCCTCACTTATAGCAGCTGTACCATTACTCTTCTCATCTCAGGTCCAAGAAAAGGGAGACAGAATAAGACAACTTCAAGAACATATTTTCCATGTGCAGCACAGAGAAGCCAAAACATGCACGCAGTTCCCTCTGCCAATACTTACTGCAGTATATGTCTAAATTTGGATTAGAGGTCTTTGGGGGGATTTCGGTTTGGTTTTTTGTAAGTAAGTTACTAAACATTTTCCTGATGTTTGGCAATTAGTTCAGCTCTTCATTTTACAGAGCTATTCAGAAGTCATGTAATTTCTAGTTAATTTACCCCCAGTTCTCCATGCAAACTTCACCACAGCAATTGTAGAAAGCACAATCAAAAAAGTTTCTATTTTTTTGAAGATTGCTACATTATTCAACAAAACAGCAGCTCACTTCAGATGAGATCTCTTTGAGGTTGCTTGGAAGCAACATTCTCTTTGATTGTTTATCAAGCATATCTAACTTTCCTTTCCATGGTAACATGGGATAAATTTATTTTGGCTTCTTACATGTTACCTGTGAGAGAGTTTCCAGTTTCTTTGCAGTTGTAACAATCCTGTGTTGCCAGACATGATGTTAATGATAGTTTTCCAATCCCACTGACCAGTGGTCAACGTGGTACAAGACTTATTTTGCTAAGGACTGGGATGGAAATCAGCATAACATTTCCTGGAAATAATTTTTCCAGTTTTTGTTCACTCTTGCATTGTTTTTTTCAAAGGAAAAAAATCAGATACACAATGATTATACTGCATAATTAACTCGTCAGTCCTAGTTGTTTCAACTGTTTTGATGCAAATCGTTTTGCTAAGTAGAAGTCTGCTGAATGTAGTGAGGAGACAAAAAGCAATCAGTGGTCTCTTGGAGCAGGACTGTGAAAATACATTGGCTGGGATTATTCTTCTGATGTTTCTCCAATGTAAATTCATAGTATGGATTAGGCAAACCAAACTAGCAGGGGTCATCCCTATTTTTAAACTGTAATGTGCAGATTTGCTGTGACTGGGTACATTGCAGCTAGAAAATGTATCATCTGGCAACTACTGTCACAATCGAAACACACTGGTACTAGAAACAGCTGAAACCTGTGCATGCAAACAGAATTAATCAAGGCACCTTCTACCTGAAGCACCTCCTGCATATAAGTAGCAACTACTGAAAGAAAAAAGAAAAAGGCAACCCACACCCTCCCCCAAAAACCTTCAAAGCTTTAAGTGTTTTTACTCCTTCTAGAGACACAGGAATAAAGGTGTTCTGCAAATGCTGTTTTGGACAGCAGATGGATAGAGCTAAAGTTTCAGTCATGTGGAGCCAGAGATCAAAACTTTCTGCTCAAAATGAAATGTGTTATGAATATTTATAAAAACTGGCACGATCAAATAAAACAGCGCCACTGTTTCAGGGGTTACACTTCAGCACCGAGTATCAACAATTTTGCTCTGCAGTTCCTAGGTATTTATCTACATTTAAAATTAGACCAAATAAAAGGCTTAATGAGAGCCCTGGGTTTCAACCTCTGATCTAGGGGCAAGTCAGATATGTGAAGTAGTAATACTGTTTATTGTAAAATAAACATTGCTAATCTTCTGCGTTCTCCTTCTTTGGGTAATAACCTCTGATTTTTCCTGCAGAACCTCAACAGGCAGCACAGGGCATGTTCTCACCTGCAACAAACTACAGACTGGTAGTAATGGCATTTCCCAAGAGGGAGGGGGGCTGAAGAAGAGAAGGAAGGGAGACACATCCTCCTTTCCATGGGTAAGTGCACTCATTTTTAGCCTAGTACATAGATGATGTATCAATACAACATAATCACTTATTTTAAGACAAGAAGCTTTTCTAAGAAACGAGTGTTAGTTTACAGTATAATCCAAGTCTGCTTTCCAGAATGGGTTATTCTATCAGATTAAGTGAAGTAAAGCCTTAGGTTTTTTTTTTTTTAAAANTTCAACAGTCTGTTTAGACAAGAGCAGCTCTGGACAAAGACCCGGAGATGGGTGCAACTACAGAATCTCAGAGACAAACTGGTACCTGCTGAATTTTCATACATGGCTAGTTAGTGCTGTTAGGATCCAAGAGGGATCACAACTAGAGACTTGTAGGACTGAGCTTTTAAAGAGCCTACATTTTGGTTAAAAAAAAGTCCATCATTGGATTTAGTCCTAGAACCACAGAATCGCCTAAATTAGATGTTGCTAAAATGCAGCTAAAGTAATAGTTTACAATTCTTCCTATTTAGATACTTATTAGAAAATTAGTAAACTTAAACAACCCTTACAGACCATAACACCATAAGCTAGCTGAATGTTAAGAACAATGAAGTGATGTACACCTCAAAAGATGAGGCACCATTTAAAGTTACTCTGTCCTGTTCTTCCTACTGACACCACCAGTTTACTCACTTGTAGCCATGATACCTGGAGGACATGCTGGTATCCCGTGATCAACTGCCCATCTGTAAGCTCCTTCACCAACTAAAAAGCTAGGAGACACAGAAGAGGGAGTTTAAACAAAGCCATATAACAAATCCCCCTTTGCTTGCAAATATTTTCTTCTATTTGGCTTGGTCATTTTTAAATCATAAGCTGTCTGTATTTCACAGCACTGTCTGCTATAATTACATTTGGCAACCTTATGTAGTTTCATTAAAAGATTATGCAGCTCTGACATTAAGTTTATTACTGGACAAAATCAAGCGCTATTAAATTTGAAATTCATTACCAAATAGCACCAGCTTTCAACTGCAGCAAAAACAGGACAGAGCTTACTCTCTGCAACAACTTAGCAAGATCCTGAAGACCAAAAATATGTGATGAGTAAGGTGAGAATGGTAAGGTATTGCCAGTAAAGTCAGTCAGTGCCAAAGGAATATCAAGAAGTATTTTGAGAAGCGCAGCACAAGCTAAAAACTAACCTTATTTAGAAGGATTAAGGTCTGTTTCATGGAGTTGATTATCAAGCATTTGCAAATGAGACTAGCCCACCAAATTTTAAATATACTTGTAAAAAACTCCAGCCATCTGAGAAGCTGTTTTCTAGTCAGTACTGAACACTTTACCATAGTAAGACAGTACACACCGCTGTGACAACAAACAAGAGCAAAAAATACACACACACATGGAACTTCCAGGGATAGAAGAAAAAGCAATCCTCAATTACCTATGTTGTTTCCCCTTAAAGAAATTAATCTTATTGCCTGAAAAAGGGTATGTAGTAGCTGGAAATGAGACACTTTCATAAAGCTGCTATGAAACACAAAGGACAACTACTTCCAAACTTATTTCAGAAATGGACAATGAAGTTAAGAATAACATAACTGCCTAATGGACACAAGAAACAAAGACTAAGAATTTTCAGCAAATTGGAAAAAGTTGTACAGAAATACCAGAGTTATGAATGTGAGTCTACACAAGTTATTCCAGCTACAAAGCAGTTCCTGGGGCCATGCAGTTCTTCTCAGTTTCTGAGAACACTACTGATATAGTAGTGTTCAATTATCAATTTCAAGCATCAATTTGCTATTTGATACAGCAAATTGGTTGCACTACTGCTGCTGGAAGTTTTCTTGACAGTGCTATATCCAACACCTGCAGCTTTCATTACGTAGTATTTTGTGGTGGTATTTTCTATCTTCTATATGATTTAAACAATCCAAGAGGTGTGCCCAGACTTCCTTTATGAAAGTCTCAAAAAAAGGTTGATCTACATGAGAATTTGAATTGTTAAATGCGTATTTCTTACCATTGTTAGTGCAGCTCCAGGTAAGAATCGTTCACGTTGCAAGATACTGTAGGATAAGCTATTGGGTACTTTGGTAGAACCCAAGCATCTACTGTTAGGTAAGTTAGTGCTCAAGAAACAACCTGGCACTGACACATAACAAACTTTCAATTTTAACATAAAAAAGATAAGCAAACTGTAGCCAAACCTAATTTAGCAGTATTCTTCTCATTGTCTAAAAGAAGGCGGTTTTGGTCTTCACCAAATAATACATTTTTGGGAAGTAAATAAGCACTTCCTTTTCAATAAAACAATTTACACAGAGAGAAAGGTTAGGTTGGAAAAGCATCAAACTCAGCATTGGAAGTTTGATATATGGTAACTCGAGCACAGGTCAGTCAGAAACACTGTTTTACAAGCAGTTTCACAACTGCCTTCTTAATACTTAAAAACAGAAGACGTCACTAGTATTTATGAACAGTGCAAAAAAGCACCCAAGAGTGTCTCCTAACTTACGGGATGTGACTTCTGGTTTGTTCACATTTCTGTCCTTAATTCCTAAGTTCCTTTCCCTCCTACAAGACTGACACAGTTTAGCCCCGAAGACTCATTAAATTAGTTAGAGCAGAAAACTAATTGAGGCTCCATATCACCACAGAGATCATCCACCTTTTTTGAACTATTCAGTTCAGATCTTTAAAGGACAGTGTAATCACAGAAAAGTTAAAATAAACTGTTTACAAAACAAACAGCATCAGGATCTCACTGCTTTGTTGTCTGTACCTAAAAACAAAACTACCACCAAGCTTGATTTATTGAGGAGAGGGAAGAGGGAATAAAGGCAGTGCACTATAGAAAGCAGCCAAAACCACCCCAAGTTTCAAAAGCCTTTAGGCTAATTCAAAATACAATTTCCCAAAGGCAGGAGAAAAACAAAAACATAAAGGAAGAATGAGCTTATTTTCTTTCTGCTCTGAAAGTTGCATCTGCACAAACAGGACATAAAGATCTTTCTTGAAAATATATCAGACAGAGTACATCGTAGTTCTTACAGGCTCAGAACACATACTACGAAGATATCCTCCCAGCAAGGAGGCAGTGCTTGGATGTGCTTTCCCATTCCAGGCACGCTAGGCCATATTAATAGAAAATGTAAGTAAAGGCCTCTAAAGCGTTCTTTTCAGGCAATTTTCTCCAAGAACATGATTATGCTGGTGCTGAATACTCTAAACAGGGCCATTTAATATGGGCTGTAGGGAAATAGGCTGCTCCAAGCTGAACAGAAGCGTCAGAAGGTTGTTTCATGGTCAAGGTGATCCTGCTTGTAATAAATACACTTCGTACCATTTTATCATAAAATGTAGCAATCACCCCGAAATCAGTGTTACAAAGCAGAAATTGTTCTGAAGAAATTCAGAACAGAGACAAAAGGTGGTGCGAGTCTTCACTCACTCTGGGAACTCTCTCCACTACGCACTGCCCCACAAGTTACACAATGTTTGTATCCTGCACACAATACTGTAAAGCAATTACAAATCCCTGTATATCCAAATGGGGGGAAAACCTAACAAGAAGTTCTTTCCCATATGACTTATTATCAGTAAAAGGGATATGAAAAAGGGATAGGGACATGGACTTGATGTCAGTACTACTAAGGAATTCTAAGAAAGGAGACATTTAGGTGTGCATGTGCTATCCTGCAAATCTTACCAACATAACCTTTAAGAGCAAACAGATGTAAAGAAGCCTGTCTCCTTAGGTCAAGGTCTCACAGTAGGAAATAGAAAATCTTTGAGCTTATTACTAAAAAACATCTAATCCATTATTCCATGATCAAAGACCTCTTCCAAGGTTCATCCAGTTTGTAACCATGCAATTACAACAGTGCTTTCTTTTGTAAAAGTTATACAAGGAACAGGAATATCTTACATGAGATTATGTAATATTTTCAAGTTAAGTGTTTTCTGTTCCTGCATCAGAGAAAATCCTGACAACACCAAGCTGAATAAAGTGTGACAGAAAGATGTAAGGACCTTAGAGGTATCAACAAATGCACCATGCATTCAGGGTTTCCCTAAACTTTTCAAATTCTGATTTGGATAGTGGAATTATGTGTTTTAAATAATACAACAAGAGATTGATCCAGAAGGACACACACTACAGAGCAATTTACAGCACATTGGATACATCAATGTCAGTACAGACATTTGATCCCTCCTTCCCAATAAGCTTACCATCTCTGAATAAATTAACTCACACTCATTAGAATTTCTTCTACTGAAAATCAGAAATATACCACCTTGAATTGGTTTTGAACTGCTGCTGTAAAAATGTATGCTGTGCCGGGGTAAACAGGCCAAGCAAACTGCCTCCACGTGTTCTTTCATAGTGAAAAAACTCCCTAATGCCACTTTTACTAACCTCACAGCTCCTGAATTCTTCCTGTTTGGTCACGTGCCAAACATTTTTGGCAGAAAACATTAAGCTAGCTTAGCTCATGCTGTAGAAACAGTCTCTATACCATAGGTTTCTTTTCCAAGCAGGTTCTTAGGCTAAGCAGTACCCGGAAGACACCCCAATGCACTATGTGCCAAGGAGAAAAGAGATGAAAATCACGTATCTTTACAATTAAAAATAGTTCACTAGAATCCTGACACTTCCTAGGAATGCCAAAATATGTCTAATCGCTTATCATTTGACTCTAAGTATTCCCAGCTTGGACAGGAATATATCTCAGGCCCAAAACAATTGGTCAGGCCAACCTCAGCCAGAAAGGCAAGGCATGAAATCCTCCATACCACCACCTTCAATGTACATGAGTTTTATCATTCTGACCTTGGGATACCCTGTGTGTATAAATCATCCACCACAGCAAGCCCAAAGCATAACCCATCATATCCCACTACTATAGACTGTTTCCAGGGTAAAATAATTTGCTTTAATAAAATGTGCATTCAAAATCCAGAAGGGGAAAAAAAGGAAATGAAAATATTTATCAGGTAACCCAGGTGCACAACATTTGCACAATAAACTGCATGTGTTGGCTCCAAAGACAGCTCATCTCTCACCTCGAGATTTGAGCTACCCTGTCTTTAAAAGCATCTGCTAGCCTTGGATAGTCCTCAAAAGATTTAATCTTGCCCTTGGAGGGCAAAAGGATATAGTTCCTTCTCCACTCAGTATTTTTAAAATAATAGCAGCATAAACTAGGTCATAAAGTCACAGCAAAATGCCCAAGTGCTCTTCCTTACAATAATCCGAGAACACTGATGAGACAAGTAAAATAATCCCAAGTGCTTGGTCCTGTAGCTGACTTCAGTACTACTTCTGGAACACCAAAACAACACCTCATTTCACATTCTGATGTACCTCAGCAAAGCCTCGTTTTCTCCTGACAACTAAAGAAATGAGCTACTAACAGCTACTGAAATTAAAGTTCCTATTCTCTAGTAAACCTCTCCACAATTACTCTGTTCTTTATCCATTGAAGAAAATAGTTTAAAATGCAAAATCTGTCTGCTCATGATTTGATTTCAAGGTGACTTTTTTTGATCTATGAACTTCTTTTGCACATGACAGAACACTGAAATCCTCACTGTTTAAACTGGAATACTACACCATCCAGCTACAGACTACTTGGCTAATTTTACAGAACACTACAGCAAGGAAAATAAAATTTCTAACGCTAAACATCCACTTTTTTAAACTACAGAAAAGATGGTTTAATACTTCTGCAAATATTGACCATTACTTAGCAAAGGGCAGTAAATTCTGCCACAGGTATGATAACTGATGATAGCAGTCAAGTAATATGAATGAATTATTCAAGTTCTCTACCTGTCAATTTAAACTGCTAATGAAAATAAGACTGTTTTAAGAGCAATCAACTCTGACACATTTCTTGGATTCTTTCAAAGTGCAGCAATAATATTTGATGTTATTATGCATTTAATACTTACCTCTTCCATCTAAGTTTTATATCCATCTCAATAAGGGAGTGCTTGTTTCTGTTTTTGTTGTAAATATTATTAAATTTATCTTTTAAATAAGAGGAAGTTACTAAACACTGCAAATTCCCACAAAGCCACAAAGGCAGTAAAACAGGATCTTTCTCTGTATTTATTAAAAACTGTTGCTTTTTGTTCAAGGTAGACAGAGGCAAAGGCAGTAGAATTTCCCTTTAATCATGATGGTTTTTGGGATTTTTCAAAAGGCTACAGTAACAAATGTAAGAATTAAGTATGACAACTGGAAATAATCAGACAGACAGAAACTATCAGAAAATGATGTTGCCATCTATATCTAATACTTCCTTCCACTGAGTGCATAAGACTTTTCAAGATCAGAAAACAAAGCTTATCTTCTTTTTAAAGGCTGTATGTAAAAGAGCACCAGCCTTCCTGGGTGAGATAAAACCTTCAAATACTGCAGCCATGAAGCAGAGACGAAAGACGGAAGAAAAGTCAAGCAGAACAAAGCAATTACCAAGGCGGAATTCTGCCAGCAGAGAGTTTCCCCTTCTGCCCTTCACACAACAATCTATTTGCAACCGAAACTGGATTCTTGATTCCTAAAAAAGAAAAATTATCAAAGAATGGGAACAAAAGATTAAAATATTTTTCCTCATAGCACTATAGCGTTCGTTTTGGCAGTGGAACTCAGCTTCCTTTAATTTCCAGGGGTTTGTCAAGTCATTAGGAGACACCTTATGTTTCAATGTAGCAGCAACTTTTCCAGTTTTCCCTTCATGTCCTGTTAGTAGTGACAAAGCCTTACAAACAACACCTCCCTCACTCTTTTTTAAAAGAAAAAACAAACCATACTGAAACAGGAGGAGTGATCTCCCACCACAGAAAACTCATGTAAAGTCTATTGTATCTAAGGGTCAAAGACGTTTATAAGCATTAATTTTTCCAGGTGGAATTTTCATTTGGATCCATCTGGCCAGAACAGAAATTACAGGATTCAGGCTTAGCTGTCTCTCACTCTCTCATTTCCTCCTTCCCCATGGTTGGAAGGATACATTTTGTAACAAACAAGGCTTGAAACACTTAATTTTACTATTTATTTTAGATTTATATCTACATGAGGAAGCTATTACCACAGTTTAGAACTATTGTAGGATAAAGAACAAAGCTTGAAACCTTGTCAGAAAAGCTATCCAGTAGTAACAGCTAAGGCTGTTCATGTACTTAGAAAAAACCTCAACAATCCCTGTTTGGGACTTTATATCTATATTTGTTTTATACTGAAAGCTAGAACTAGACAAAAGAGAGAAACACATTAGTTCTCATATTAAATAAGTCCCATATGCAAATAAATGCCTGAGCACAAAAACAAATAAATAGCCTAATTCAAATGCTTGTAATATTTTTTAACAACTGAATTTTATTATGAAATTATCATTCTACAAATTCATCTGAGCAAACTCAGACTCAAATCCACAGCCCCACTGTGAATACTGTGTGGTATCACACAATTGTGATACGTCAAAGGATTATCAGTGAACTAGTAAGACAACATGTTACACAAAGAAATTAACACAAACCAGCATTTCAGGGAGCAGGAATGCCTCCCACTTTTTTAAAGGGGCAGAATTTATGTAAACATGGCAGAATTTACAATGTGTCCCCCTTCAAAACAGTAACAAAAAAAACCCCAAAAACTGATCTTTGCACTTAAATCAGTAGTTAGCTTTATAATATATAGTTAACATACCACTCAGTGCTCCAACTGCTCCAAAATTCAATGACTTTCCATCCATTATACTGGCATCACATTCTATCTCACCCAGAAGGTTTAGGTTAGATCCCAATCCTGCATTTGTAAAAGGAGAATCCTAAAAATAAGAACAAAACACTGTAAGGCCACATCCATAACAGACTAGATCAAAACCTCTGGACAAAAACAAGTGATCTGATGACACTGATCTTGGTGCAGTGCATTTTCTTATTCTAGTAGTTTAATCTTCCACAACAAAACCAAGGCAATTTGAACAGAGCATCTAAAATTACTAGAACAGACAGCTTTCACCTCTGTAGGGCGTGACATATCTCAAATGTAATAATGCACCAATACAAAAACCAACCACCCAACAACTTAAGATGATCATTTCTATGCAAGCTAAAGCCTTACAATACAAGCGAAAATCTCTCCCTCCCCCAAAGTACACACTTCACTTGGTCCTTAAACCAACAAGTAATACTTAAGTAACATCTTATAATCACTGCACAGACCAGTCTACCTTTGAAACTCCTAAGTATAACACCACAGCAAAACAGAACTGTCCTTTTTGTGAAGATTACAAGCCCATGACTGCAGCTCCACATACAGAAATGAAGAAGTGGCATCACTAACAACTCACTTTGTAAAATTTCTATTTGACCATTTAGCATAAGGACTGTGGTCTGGGAGCTTCTTGACTAAAAACCAATATTTATTTCATAGAAAGCACGGAACAACACTTTAACAACATGATAAACCTAACTCCTTTTTTGTTAACACCTTCTGCGGCTTTTAACAAACCCAAGGTTCTCAAAGAGTTTAAGTTCCGCAAGCTAAAACTAAACCCCATCTTTACCCTTCCATTTCATCAGAGCATCCCCATGACTTTAAAACCACAAAATTTCAAAGTAGTACAGTTCAGCAGACACACTGCCAGCTCAATACAATCCCCTCTTCTAGACGCAAGCAGAAAAGGAACACAGGACAAAGAGAGATAATAGCTAAATCAAATTTCAGAGAGATGCTGCAGGCCTTCAGAGTCTCCTATGTTTAAATTACAACAGTGTGACAACCTGATAGGGCAAAGAACAATATTTGCCTAGACCACATGTGAACATGTACTGTAGAAGTACGACGTCTAATTTCACTGATGAGTAATAAAAGCTGAATCAGGAAACAAATTACTGGAAACAGCTCAAAGTTCAGTCTTACATGTTAAGTGAACCGGTTGGGTTTTGTACATACTAATTTGCAATGAATTCAAAGAAACAAAAGAGAGATGAGGCCACAGAAATGAAAAATGAACCTGGTGTCAGTTAGCTTTTATTAACTTTCAAACGAGCAAGTAGTGAGTAAATTCAAAATCTGTTCTGCAAGATGTTGGTTCTAATTTACAGAGATATGTAAAGCATTCTCAGTGTCTGAGGCACCAAAACACCATCTTCCTGAAGAATCATGAATACAAGATCCCTGATTAATACATAATCATGAAACTGCCCTTCATTTACTGCTTTTTCCTTCTGAAGCAGCACAAGATTTTATCCTATTTTATCCCATACCACAACACTTCTTCCAATTCACTGTGTATATTCATTTTGTTGTTCATTTTGACAGCTACACCTCACAGCAAATGTGTAAATTTGAAATGATTTTAGGATAATGAAACATTTACAGTTTAGAGCACACAAATAACTTCCCATAGAAGGGGTATGGACAAGGGAAACTATGTTTAGAAACAGATGATGGCCTTGAAAAGGTAGAAGACTCAGAGTAGCCGCTGGCTTAACTGGCTTCATTGTTCCCCAGGCTCTAGAAGTTTGAAGGAAATTAAGTCAGTGAAGTTTAGGAAAAAAGGGAGCAGAGAAGTGGTAGAAGGAATTGAAAGTGAATGGTGAAAGGTACTTGGAAGACACAGAAAAAGCAGGAAATGCTTAGGATGAACAATGCTTGCTCCTAGTGCTGTCCAAGTTCTTTGCCCCTGGGTAATCAGAATGCAAAGACCTGTGAGTCTGCAGACAAATCTCTAATGTTCTGTTCCAAAAACATTCACTCAATGCATTATACTCAAAAGAAACAGCAAAGAGGAAAAATGTTGTGCTCCACAGATTTGCTGCTGCCACAAAGCAGAGATAGCTGTTATCTTACGAGCAGATGTCATGGCCAAATAAAGGGACTAAGTAGGACCCACCAGAGAAGAAGTTCTGATAACACTGTCCAGAATCCTTCTGCACTCGAGACACAAAGGTCTCTACCATCTGGTAAAGGTAATAATCAAAAGAGGGTAGGGAAAAAAACACAGGATACAGAGTTCACTTTATTTCTAAGGATCTAGATGTGCTACGTGCTTTGGCATAGCACCTTCACTGGCACAACCTCAAGGATGCACCAAGAGATAACTTACTCAGAGGATCTAAAAACAATAGGAATGTAATTTATTTCCCCCTACAGAATATTTATCAGAATACTACAGAATTTTTGATAAATAAGAAGTCCACACCAATTTGCAAATGTCTCTTTGGTGGGGTAACTCTCATATTAGGACTCAGAAGGAATCTTACCAGCACAATCAGTCACAACACAAGTAACTCCCCCAGTTAAAAGAAATAAAGACCAAATTCCAAGCATCTGTTCAAAATTTCTGTGGAGTTTCACTTAGCTTTAGAATCAGATTGCATTCAAACAAGAAAAAAAGTCTCAGAATTCCTAAGAGGAAGATGGTTTAACTTCTCACATCTGAAAGGCAATCTGAAAACAGCTTTAGAGAAACTGGGTGTGAACCCACGGAATTTTTGATATCTACCTGAGTGTCTCTGAGGTGAGATAAAAGCCTTTGAAACAAGGTAGGGGAAAACCTTTACAAAAAATGGAAACAAGACATTCACACCTACTTCTATGAATAGGCAAAGACATGAAACACATCACACAAATACAGTCTCTTTTTTAAAGAAAGAAAACACAGAATCTCTGCAAAGTCTGACCAGAAGATTTCAAGAGTCTGATACACAAGTGGAGAAATATAATGACTGTAGGAACATCAAGGAGTACTTCGAAATGAAAATCCAAAATTTCCAAGGAATGCAGAAACATTAAAACAGAAGCATTAATGCCTTCAAAGAGGGAAAAAACAAACTGACCTAAGTCAAAGTCTCTTCATACCCTCAGACAGAAAAATGCAGCACTGCAAGACCTGACTACCATTAAAGGGGGAAGAACCCAACCAAAGCATGTTTCCAGGAAAAGGGAGGAGATGAAAAGAGAAAAAGGTATCTCCAGGAATATACTTTTATTTAAAACCACAACCAGAAATCAGTCTTTCTGTTTCTAAGGAAACTGAAAAAGACAAGTAAGCAAACCAAGCGTGAGCTTGGCATGTTAACAGCAAGCCTTGCTACCATAGAAGAGTAAGTAGGAAGAGAGAGAAGACGAATGGCTACTAGAAGCATTTTAACAAAATCTTTAATTATGTGAGTCTTTAATTATGTGAAAAATACTAGACTTCCTGGCAATTACTCCAAAAAGTATCTCTAACTTACCATGTAAATGTGTAGCAAAGGAGGTAAGAGAAAGCCTTAAGATGTGAAATAAGAGTTTCGTTTCCCCAAGTCACCCACCTTGCAAAAACTCTAAAGCTTCCGAGGGTATTATTTTTATTTTTACAATCCTTTTTACTTCAAAATGTATTATAAATGTTCTGGCAGCAAATACAGGCATCCTGAAGTTTCTAGCTGTGGTCAAAGTTGGAATGCCTGAAGAAGTTACTCAACTCTGTAACACTTATATCTAGGCAAATAGTTAAAAGGCTCAGTTTTCAATAAACATGAAAGAACATTCCATCCATCTTTGATACAGTTTCAGCCATGGCTTATTTGTCACTTATAAAACAAATTCAAAGTCTACAGGCATTTCTTTTCAAATGCTGCAATTTTAAAAGTTATTTTTCTGTGGGAATTTCGTGACAACAATCAATAGTCTACAAGGATGAGTCACATCCCTTTCAATTACACCAGCAAAAATGGTTTTAGACAACACTTTTGACACAAATTACTGCTGGTCACTCTGCAGCAAAACATCATAGTACTGCTGTTAACTAGAATTAACAACTTCCAGTTCATTACCCATTAAAAGTTCATCTATGATGACTGCCTTAATACAACAAGGCTGCTTCTGCTTGAAAGAGAAGTCCTTGGGACTAAGACTGTATACTCAAAAGTCTTAATTACTAGAAAAATAATTTTAAAACCCCAAAAAAACAGAGAAAAAACAATTAATCGATAAAAAGGCTCTTTCACTGCAAAATTTCTCTGACAACCGCAGAAACACACTGCTTGAGTACAACAACAGTTGCAAAACATTCTTAGCATTGATCCACAACAACAACATGCAAAATAAACTGAGCAATTTCAGCAGCAAGGAGACTGGGACTCAAAATGTCACATCCGCTTCCCCATCAACCATATTAATTCCCAATTTAAATGACATTCATAAAGAACATTCTAGTGAAGTCAGACAAAGAAACACGTCATTACACACATATTAATAAAGGATTACACTAAACTTAGAAACAACCTGGAATCTTCATCATTCTTTACAACCACTTTATGTTCTTGTCTCTAGTACCTGATCAGTAGACATCCTTAAGTGCTCTGTAGTCAAAGAAAAGCTTGAAATTGCATAATTTTCTCACAGCCAGACATAAATGCAAGTCAGCATGCAGTTTTGCTGAAAACAGCATGTTTTAAGTAGGTTGAATGGGGTTTCCTCTCCCCCCCCAAAAAAAAAAGTTTAGTAATTCCATTGTGTTTCAAGAAAAATCCAGGCATCATAAGGTGGCTGATAGCAAGAGTGCAAAAATTAACAGTACTGCAATGTCTTTGTAGAAGTAAGCAGAGTAAATAATGAGTATCTTGAAATACCTTGTCCAGACCATTTCATTACCAAAAGCTGACAGAGGTAACATGGGCATTTGTTCCTCTGCAATGACAGAGCTCTGAAACCAGAAAACATACCTGCCTTAATGACCTTAGCAAACACAGCTGATGCTTATGAAGACCAGCACAGTTGTTTTAACAATACTCTATGTCAGTCTTGTTCCTTTGCAAAAGAAATCCACTTTTTCCTCCAGTCAACTATTAGCATTAGTATCATATTCACAGAACACCATTTCACTTGAGAGTCACACAGTCCAACAAAGAAAGGCTGTTCTTTCTGCACTGAGAGCCTGAAAAAATAAAACACAGACAGCATACCGCAAGCAAACTGTCAGCTTGCTCATAAAAGATCAAGAGCAACTCTTGTGCCTCAACAAGTCTTTGAAGTGATGCCTTTTGGATGAGCTGAAATCCTGTAACAGGAGTTGTGTAATTGAGCGGAACTGAGGAAAAAAATTCATGTTTTGTGAGATTTCCACGAAAAGATATTTGCGCCTTGCAGAGACTACATATTTTTGGAATACAGCATTAAAAGCCTGAGACAATTGTAAAAAGTGATTAAGTATTTCAGATAAATTCATAGCAATGCGCCCTACAGAAACCAAAACATCACGAAGTTACAGTCAGCACACTTTCAATGAAATCTGTCATCACCTAACACAATCTTTCATTGTTCTGTATCTTCATTTGTGTTACATGGACACAAGAAAACAAACATAGTTTCACACAGATTTTTTGTTACATATTTGCCAACTTCAAATGCTAAAACACTGTATGCTAAAACATAAACAAAAGGGAGTGACAGCTCAACACAAACCTGTGTATTTACTCATAAAATCTTGCACTTAATGAGAAACACTATTCTGATTGCTTTGTTGACTTGCCACATGCAGTTTGTTTTCCACAGAGCAACAGAAAAACCACCAGTACTAAACCAGAAGATGCAGCTCCAGAAATGACAGATGTCTGGAGGGGGTGTGCAGAACAAGGTATGCATAGATACAAACCTTTCCACATTCTAGAAGCTGACAGTCTAACACTTGGTAGTTTCTCATACCAGATCAAAAAAACTGCCACTGCAAACCACACCATTTTCTGTTTTGAGTATAAATTTGACTTCTCATTGTAACTGCATAACTAACTAATTTAATCTAAAAGAAGCCCAAATCCCAAACCCAGTATGCCCTATTCCAGTAACAGAGAGAACCCCCAATTAAGAGATTATATAAATCACTTAATGAATAAATGAAAGCAAATAATTACATTAATGACTGCAGTACAACCTGAACAAAATAACATTTTATCTTAAACACAGGAAAAAAGATAAAAAAAAAAAAGGTTTTGTGCAACAGAACACATAAAAATACTACCTAAGACAATTGCAGGACCAGGAAGTGGAATGATGGCAGACATCAGCACAACAGCAGCAAGACCAGTAAGGAGAAGATTTCTGATTGGAGTAACTGGAAAAAGCTTTTTCATTTCATCTTATAGCCATAACTTGTTCTACAGAATCTACTTCAGAGTATTTAAATCTACTAAAGTAAAAGAAAAGTCTCTCGGGGATAACAAAAACATGTAAAATATTTACCCCAGACACAGCTGCAAAGTGATCTATAACTGTTCAGTTAAGCTTCTCAAAATATGTTTTCCTCTGTAGCTCAGGAACACAATAAAAATCACAACCCAAAGTAGATTTTAATTTTTGTTTTCCACTGAGGCAGGAGCTGACACACAAACCAGTCTGGTGGAGTGAGAGCAGCCTCAGCGAGCTTACAGAAGTGCATCATAAATAACTCCATTAGAGAGATACCCGTTGCTCTCTGCGAGCTACAGTCTAACGTGCAAGATAACACATGAAAGCGTATTTGAACGGCTCAGCGAGACCCACAGGAGTGCTAAAAGCCAAGGCACTTGCCAAGTTAGCAGTGTGACTGAAGCCCTGGCTCCCAGTCAGCATGTCTAACACATACTGCAGCATGCACTTACTGCCGGCCTTACGCTAGCCCCATTGAGTACATTAATGAACACTTTCCCAACATGTGGGTAAGCAAATCCACTGCTAATGCTCTTGGAATACCACCAAAAATTCCAAACGCAGGAAATTATTTTTACAGCACAACACTTACCTTGCCTTTTTTTTTCACTAATAAAGTTGGAGAGGATGAAGCAATTACTACTTACAGGAGAAGAAGAATACCTGTTTCCATCATTACTGTCATGAGAGATTAGTGAATCTGAGACAATGACTGAACTGCCTCATTTACATCCCAGAAATGTTTAGCTTTACTCACTTCTACATTATTTCATGGGGACCTTCACTGAAGGCAGATGCTATAAAAACCTCATCACTCCAAAAACACACTTTTCCAAAAACCTCACAAACAGCTGCTCATCAAGATGTTCTCTTAATTAACAAGTACTGTTCTGAAATAAAAGCATTACTTGCCCTATTCCTCTGCACATATTTTGTCATAAAAATCTGAACCATTAGCATACTTTTTCCCCTAAGAAGCAGAGCCAGAATAATCTGTCTGTAGCTCAGTAAGTCAGAAAAAAAAGTTTCTTCCAAAGTGTTCAGTCAGTGTTTAATCACTGCATTTACTCTCGAAGGGTAAAGACTATCCGATGAGGCATACCCAGGATGACAACCAAACTGCACCAACTAGAAAACTTTTATTCAGTTTGCATTTTTATAAAGCCCTTAAACACATTTACACCAAAATATAGTGGAAAAGCAAAAGATAAAATTAGTGTATCACAAAACCACAAATCTACTGAGACTTCCCATTTAATACCATGCTACAGGAAAGTCTGGTAAGATTTACCCAAGAGACATAATTACTACTAGTCAGAAATTCATACCTCTAATTCTATAAGTGCTGCAGTCACTGCATCTGTTGCAAGAGCACCAGCCTGTAGCTTTTCAATTGCCTGTAAAACAGAAGTTTTGGTTGATGATTAGGAAATTCTATTATTCTGTGACTGAGCCCTACATTTTCCTAGTCCTGTATAAAATAAAATCTTCACCAAATTAGTTTAAAATGTAAGAGGGCGTAAGAACAAGAGGCACTGGAAAAAGTCAATATGAACCATGCGAGGGCAGATCCGAAGGTAGGATTTTAGTACTATGACATTGTGACACTGCATTTAGTAGCAGATTCCTGCATAGCCAAATTTATATCAAAATAACTTCTTATACTGGATGTCCTCAAACACCAAATGTTTCAGTCAACAAGTTTCAAATTTTCCTTCCAAGATCCGACAAAAATTTCCAGTATCACATACAGCAACTATCATAAAATCGAAGAGAATTTCACAACCTCATCTAAAAGCCAACACAAATCAAGTAAGATAGTGCTACCTTCAAATTATATACACACACAACAATGAACTTCTAGAGCCTAACAGTATTTATTAGATCCATACTGAACAAGACCTTACAGCCAAGCTCTCTCAGGGAACCCAAGAAAACAACTACGGCTGCAAGACAAACCTGAAACTGTTTGTTCTTCACAGAAGTTATTTATGTTGGCTAGTCAGCTCAAAAGTAGCCACACGGAATCTCAAATTGGACTCAAATTCAACAGTAGATCTCACGTAATTAGCTGGAAAATTACTTTCACCAGGGCTAATAAAGACACTGTTAAGTCTGGATGATTTGTGAGGCCTCTCATTACAAAATTAGATTGGCACTAGGATTGAGCAACAAACTGTAACACAAAGTAATAACTATCAGAGACCAACTCAGACTCTTCTAAAAATCCTGCCAAGCTCCCAAGCTCCTTCTCCCTGGAGAAAGCAAAAGACATTAAAAATTTTAGAGAGAGGTCTTCCAGCTACTCATTCAACACTTAATAGACAGGACTCGCCAGTTCCAAAACAAAGTTCTTAGAAGAGATGAAAACATATTTGTTTCAATGGAAATTAAAGTCTTGCCATTTCTCCCTTTCCAGCTTTGATTTTTTTTGTTTTGCTCTTCCTGTTTCTACCCCTCTTCCTATTAAGAGGGTAAGGGCTACCAAGAAGAAAATAATTCTAGAATCCCCTGCGTTCAGAGGAACACAGATGCTAGAGTTTAAATAAACTCCAGAGAGTGGACATGGATGAAATCAAAATACAGACACCGTATTCAGCTCCAGAAACCCCGGAGCAGTGCAGGAAGCTGTACGAATACTCCCTGTAGGTACCACTGTGACCTTCTCTTGTTCTCCCACTGTTCCTTTGGTGTCTGCTATTTGCCAGCACTGATGAGAATGCTGCTGCATCTCACGGCCACACACTGTCCTGTCTCTGTATCATGTTAACTCTTTCTGCTTTGTTTTCCCTCATTTCCCTCTATAAACACATACAGCCCGAGCAGCTACGTCCAGATATGTCCATCCCTACTGAAAGGACAATGCTACCGAAGGTGTTTCTTGTGTACCCAGAACAGGACCGTGGAGCTGCTGACATGTACCTTCTGGCAGGCTCTTTTGCACACATGCTTGTACTCTTTAGCTTTGGATTCGGAATGATAACCTGCACCTGCAATTGAAGCAAAAGGAAAATATATTATAGCACCTGGCAAACTACAGCCTGTAGCTCACACAGAGACTTAAGACACAGGCAGACACAGCGTTCCTTATTCTGGATTACATTGGCATTTCCTTTTTGTATCAATGATTGACAACTTTATGCATTCCAACATACAACCAAACACACTAAGTAAAACACAGGATACAGAGCATATATCCAGAAGAATGCAGGGATATACATCAGCATCAATCTCTTCCTATAAACACTTTCTAAGAGATTCCAGTTTCACTCATTCTTGGAGGATTTCCAGCGTAGTTTTTTTCTTTACTGTTCATTATCGGGCAAAACTCTCAGTTTTAAGTCAAACTCAGATTTGCTTCTTACCACAATTACCATTCTGCTTATTTTCTCACCTTTATGCTACATTTTTAGAGCTTATTACTCCTGATTTAGAAGAAGGAGTTCCTTGAAATGAAGATCATACAGATTTTTCACCTTTTTCTTATTTTCAGTCTTTATCCTGCTGTATTGAACCATTCTGCCCTATTTAGAAGCCACTGCCTCTACTTCCATACCTGAAAAATTTATCAATGCCACCACTCAACTAAATGCAGCATCACAAAAACAAGAGTAGCACATTTATATTTAAAATCTACTTCTGTTTTACCAGGTTTCGCTCTTAAAAATGTGCTTGTATTTATCTCGACTTCCCTCTGCTCACCTTTAGAAATACTATTTTTGAGAAACTCTAATAAAATAAGCTTTAATACCACTACCAAAGTGACCCAGTAAAGGACACTACATTGAGCAATTCTATTTGCCCTTAAAAGAGAATACCAGGGTCATCAAATATCAACCCAGAAAAAATCATCTGAGGTTTGGGTTTGTTTGCTTTTTTTTTTCTTTACCTTAATGATTTTATAAAGCAAGTAACATGTCAGCTTTTCAAATATTTTATGCATCACCAAGCCACTTTCTTCTACTTCACCTCATGTCCTCACACAGATGCTCAAAACAAATATACACCCAGATATAAGCACTGTTAACTTCATGATCCACAGTATTTAACAAAGTACCTATAGGAAAAGAATTTAGGAGCAAGACACACATAACACATAATTTTTGTATCAGATCTCAGTAGAGGAGCCCTTCATTGCATTACAAGTGGAAAGAATAAACAGCAACACGCTTAAACATGAACAAGATAAAAAAAAATAGAAGAAAAATCTCCAAAGGCGTAAAAAGAGTTCTGCAACAAACAGCCGCAGGAGGTTTCAGAAGGTCTTAGCTGGACTGTCCTCGTGGACAAGTTAGACAGAAACCACCACTAATAAAACAACTGTATTTGGTCCTTCCATAGATAAAGAAACAGACTGAAGTATCTCCCCCATTTTGTTAAAGTTAAGTTTGGCTGCCAAACTTAGCAGACAACTGCAGAATACAACATTACATAATCATTTAAATTTAGGGGTTTTCTTTGTCAAGGAGAAAAAAAATACCATCCAGAATACCCAAATAGCTACATTTTGATTAAGAGTTTCCAGTGCAACTTCCAATCAAACTCCCCATTCCCAGAATTGCACACAGAGTTAATGTCACTTTATTAGCACACTAGTAGTCCAAAGCCACTATAAAATTTTTGTTGATATCTAGTTTGATATCAAAATACACATTACTTCCATTCAAGCTGTTCTGCTTCCATATCTTACCTGCATGGACAAGCACAAATCCCACTCGCTTCCCTCTTTGGGTTTGCTTTGTTTCAGGCTCTTTGACCACCACTTTTACAGCTGTAACCTGAGATGATTTGGAAGGTAACACTTCTACTGAACTTATCCCCTTCTCCATGATCATACACTAGGATCACCATCTTCTACTGGGAAGGAGCACACATCCATTCAAAAATAAACTCCGGAGGGAAATCATCCTAAAACCAGATCAGATGTTTATGTTAGACACTGATTTCAAGAGATGAATTTCACACAAGTAACCTCAGAATGAACTTTTGGGAGATGCGATTGAACCAAGGGCAACACACCTCTCCAAAGGAGGGCTTCTGAGTTCTGCCTCTTCTCTAGCCAACAGCATTAATGAGACTTAAAACAAAGTTCATGTTGCAAGCTGAAAGCAGCCTTTCCACTGCGACATAACTTGAACCTAATGATCTTGCCAGACACTGGAAGCAATGGTTAATACAAGTTTTGCTTTCCATGGTGTTCTATTTTTCAACAATACAACTTATTTCTCCACCCATCACATCTAACTAGCACATGAATAACCCTTTAAAACACCATACCTTTCCCTTTCTTTTGCAGGGAATAGCTGTTTAAAATCCTATAATGAACTCCTATTCTTCTATACTGTTTCATCCCACCTCCTTATAATTCCCCACTAATTTGCAGCAGGAAAAGAAAAAATATAAATTAACTTTCTTTTAATGACAATGTATTTCTAAAACAAAACCAAATAAGCCTAAAACAGCAAAATAATGTTTGCCTGGGTAAGCAGAGTTACCATGATTACTAGTGAACCAAGACATGCTTAAGTCAAGCTCAAATAATTTAGTAACTCTATTGGTTTTGATGGTTACCCTTAAGATGTTTAAGGAATTTAAATGTTTATATAAAGCTAATGGAAATATTGTCAATCATGTCTAGTACATGAAACAAAAAAGTAACAATATAGAATGATGTACGTACAGGAGTCGCCAAACAAACTCTTTGTATTTACTGCTGCTCTTATCCACAGCTTACTGTATATTAATCCTGACACAAAACCATTTGTCTAGTTCAGCAGGCAAAATAGAAACAGAGACACTCTATGTGCTGAATTACTTGAAGTGAAAAGCACATAGTGTTAATGCAGAAATGGAGAAAACCTCTGTAATACATTAAGATAAGTTATACATTGAGAACTAGATGAATTTTAAGGTCCCTTCCAATCCAAACCATTCTCAGACTCTACACCTCTATATTCCAGTATTATGTCTATCACTCTTACCATCTCAAAAAGGACTTTGAAACCCAAGAACACTGGAAAGTGAACAGAAATGGAAAAATAAGATGTTTAATGCATAAGACTTAAACCACTGACTTTGCAAATACTATGTGGCTTACTCCAGTAATTAAATACCATTCCATTTAAATGGCCCAAACTATGCAAATGATGTTTAGCAAGATTCAGCACTGCCACAGACAAACCGGCTAGTTTGCCATAACTATTCTTTTGATAAGAAGAACTAGCACAGCTCTGGAGGAAGTTATTTATTTACCATCATTTCTTCTTAAATGCTAAACATACATAGTAATCTCATAAATTTATAAATTTACTTTCAAAATTAAATATGAACTTACTGTAGTAATTATATATGCCTTGATACAAAATGAAAGGCCACTACAATGCACAGGCCCTACAGAGAGAAAGAGTATTTATGGATTACATCCAATTGTAATGGTCACTTGTATAAACTTCAGTGATTAAATTAAAGTATTAATCACTGCATTTACCTCCTTTTAAGCAATAATAGTAAAGAAGGCTCCAGCAAACATTGGTCCTCTTTGCTGCATCTTGTTACACCCTGCAGAAAGTCACTCCTGCAACAAGGGCACAGTACAAACTTCAGTAAAGTGACAGAGGAGCGAGTAAGGAGCTTAAACTCTCACTGGAATGGAAGAAATAGTGTGGTGGTAGGGAACGCAATAATGATGATCAAATGGCTTTTGAAAATTCAGATGGAGATGTCATGTAAAGACTTACTAACAGTGTAACCGCAGGCTGAAAATCCCAATTAAGCCTTTGGATACAGCTGGGTCTAAGGGTGTGTTTATTTCTACCAGAGACCACACAATCAACCTATCTCCTCCCGTTTGCTTCAGTTTGTAACACTTCCTCCCCACCAACTCAATTTTTTCAAACCGCTCCCATCTCAAACTCGTTTTCAAGTCCTTTTACATTTCATTCACAAACCTCCTGCTTCCACTTGTTAAGTTCCCATTGGACTCGACTTTCCCCTTTCAAGCCTCTTCTAGGACTTATCAGTTCTGTCTCTTGGGTGTCATACTTCCACCACTCCTGACTTCATTCCTCCTTGCTACACATCCCCTGCTCTCCCCTCTGTACAGCGACACAAACGGTGGAAGAATACACACCAGCGTGACTGCTGGAAAACAGGAACCACAATGATTTTACCAAAGCATCCAAAGCCCTGGCTGCACTGCAAAAGTAACTTTGAATCCTAAACAGGCGTTCGGAGAAACACAAACATACGCGAGGGTCACGCCGAGGCAGCCCCCTCCCGCGCGGGGTGACGCCGCAGAGCCCAGGGCCCCGCAGGGAGCGGCCGCGGAGCGAGCGGAGCACAGGGGCCGGCACTCTCCCGCCTCCATCTCGACCCCGGCGGCACGGCGCTCCCGCCGCCCGGCCGGTGACGTCACCCGGGGCAGCCCCCGCCGGCGAACG
>VZRR01011742.1:653553-695730 GCA_013398015.1 Oreocharis arfaki
CGTGCGGTCCGGCACTGCCGCGCCGTCGGCGCTGGGCGCCGGGCGCCGGGCACGGCCTTCTGGCAAAGCAGCGCAGATGCGATCTGTGTCTCACGGGGACGGAGAGCGGCCTCCGCTATTGTTACCGTGCGCCACAGGGCCATATACATGTATCTCATATCAGTATACATATATTTCATATCGATATATAATCAATATACATATCATACAGTATATAATGTAGCTATATATATACATATATATGCAATATACACCTATATCACACACATATATATATCATACAGTATGTAATGTACAAATATATAAATATGCTACATACCTATGTATATGATATGATATATCATATCAATGAGAAGCTTTATATAATATGCAGATATATTCTATCAATATACATATATATCATCCAATATGCAATACATCTATATATCAACATACAATGTAGATATATATCATCAAGATATATCATCCAATATGCAATATACAGATATTATTATGCAATATACACATGTATCATATCACTATACATATATGCACTGTATAATACAATCTACAATATACGCATATATTGATATGCAAGATACATATACATCTAAGCATGTGAATTCTGATAGCTAACCAAAACTAAACTTATTGATTAAAAATACATGTATTTCATAAAAGACTTACTAGGAAATTCTTGCAACAATCATATATTTTACATCTTTCTGCTTCAATGAGCATTTGACTATTGTGTTCTGCTAGAGATACTAAGTTTTTATTAATTTCTGTCCACTTTGTTGTAGAGGTGACACACTGTTTTCTGAAGCTGCGTTCCCAGGATCAAGGGCAGCTGTATATGAATCCCATTTCCCTGACACCTTCTCTAATGGTCAATATCATCAGTCCTGGGAACCAGCTGTGTATGTGTGAGACATTTCATTATCCCAGTCCACACTGTCCACTGTTCCCAAAGTGCCTCCACACTTCCAGCCCCTGCTCCTCTTCTTTGTAGATCCATGAAATGAGTCCAGATATCCTTATGGATTTACTTATATTGTAAATTTATTTTAGCTGACACCTCAAATCCTCATTTGCAAAGTTCGGCCTTTTAAAGTTGAAACTCTAAAGCTTTTATTAGATCAAGACAAGGTTGTTCTGTTTGCAGAATTCACTTGATCTCTTGCTCAAGCTCCACCATGAGAAGTGAAAGGACATCTTTTATAGAAAAGATTATCCTCATCCCTCTAGATAATGCAGATTTTAACTTCTCACTTTTGTTTTCCTAGAAGTAAGCCCAGTATGTAGCTGTTACAGTGGTTCCTGCAACAGTGGAGAGTACCATTCATTCTCTGCAAACAAGCTGTCAGAAGATCACCTGCTTCAGCCAAACTACAATTTTTGCAAATTAAATTTCTATGTTACCTCTCTGACAACAAATTCATTCACTACTAATAAAAGCTGTCTTTCTAAATAAACAATTTTAATAATGATAAAAAAGCTGGATTAGAAATGTTGCAGTATATTGCTCCATTTGCCCAGCAGGTGTTTCCTCAATCAGAGAAAAGTGCTGCCTCCTCGTCTAAGTCCTTCCAGGCTTTCTTGTTCCTTCCTCTCTGGAGCGTGTCCCCCCGCAGGTAGCGCTGGCGCAGGTGCCTCAGGTAGCTCTTGATGGAGTCAGAGTTTTCCTTCTGCCGGCGGATCACCTCGTCATTGAGGGGGGAGCAGTCGGCCAGGCAGCAGGTCCTTGGCCAAGCTGAGCGTGTCCAGGCCTTCTCCTGGGAGACACAGGGCAGGGAGCACGGTGAAAGGGGCAGGGGGGACTCAGGGGGCTGAGCTCCCTTGGGCTCTCCTGGGGAAGCTGGGGCCTGGCTGGGCTGCCCCGGGCCGCAGGTTGTGTGGAGAAGACCTCGGGCAGCTTCAGTCTGGTTCTTGTGGCTCAGCCTGTCCTTGTTCCCTCCTGGGAGGAAGGGGCTGAGCCCCACCTCTGCCTCTGGGCTCGGGCGCAGGGCTGGCAAACCCTCGGCGCCTGTCCAGGCTTTCCTCTCCACAGGGGCTGGCAGTCCTCACCCTACTCGTTGTAGCTCCTGGCTCCTGGCACCATCGCACCTGCCTGGTCCCCATCCCTCACCTCTCTGCGCTGCCTCTCGGCCTTTCTCCGGAGGCTGCATCCAAGGCAAAGCACGGCGAGCAGCAGGGACAGGGCTAAGAAGGTGCAGCAGTGCACCCGCACGGACCACAGGCTGGCACTGCCTGTGCCAGCGTCCGGCTGCTGCACGTCCTGGGCTGGCCCGTGCAGCCGGGCCGTGCTCCTGGCGGGAGAGCTGTGGGCTCTGAGGGCGCTGGGGAGCAGCGAGGCCACGCAGAGCCCCAGGAGCAGGGAGAGCCCCGGGCGGAGCATGGCCGAGCTGCCTGAGGAGCTGCGATCTCTCGCCCTCACTCCGAGCTGAGCCGAGCAGCGCCCACGGGGTCTGTGCAAGGCGGTGGCATCAGCTGTGATGTCACAAGGCTGTTGCCTGGCAGCCAGAGGCTGGGAATGTCGAGGCAAGGCCAGGCCAGAGGGTCTGAGCCTGTGGCTGTCTCAGCCCGCTGCTCTGTCTTGCTCTGCGATTGCATTTGAAAATGAAGATAGAGGTGCCACTTAAACACTAAGTAGGAGCATAACTCCAGACTGAGAATCCTAATTAGGCCTTTGCATATATTTGGGTCTCAGGATATATTTACTTTTACATATGGTTGACTTATCTCAGTACTTTCATAACACTTCCTCCACATCAAGTCAATTTGGCCAAACCACTTCCATCTCAAAATATTCTTCATGTCCATTTACATTTCATTTAAGAAACTGCTGCTTCCACTTTGTAAGATCAGACTGGACCCATCATTTCACTTTCAAGCTTCTCCTAGTATTTATCAGTTCTCCTTCCTGGCTGTTATAGTTTCATCAGTCCTGATCTTGAACTTCCTCGTTACCCTTCCCTGTTCTACATCGGTATAGCTACAGAAACAGTGGAGGAATACACAGTAGTGTGACTCCTGAAAAACGATTTAAGGACTTGGGGGTGCTGGTGGATGAGAAGCTGGACGTGACGTGGCAATGTGCCCTGGCAGCCCAGAAACCAACCCTGTTCTGGGCTGTATCCCAAAGCAGGGTGGGCAGCAGGTGAGGGAGGGGATTCTGCCCCTCTGCCCCACTCCGGTGTGACCCCAGCTGCAGTGCTGTGTCCACATCTGGGGTCTGCAGCACAGGAAGGACAGGGAGCTGTTGGAGCAAGTCCAGAGGAAGCCACCAAGATGATCAGAGGGATGGAGCAGCTCTCCTTGAGGAAAGGCTGAGAGAATCGGGATTGTTCAGCCTGGAAAAGAGAAGGCTCAGGGATGACCTGTGGCCTCCCAGTACCTGAAGGGAGCCTGCAAGAAAGATGAAGAGGGACTACCCGCTAGAGCACGGAGTAACAGGACAAGGGGGAGTGGTTTCAAACAGAGTGTAGGTTCAAATTAGGTATTAGGAGGAAGTTTCTAGCTGTGAGGGTGGTGAGGCCCTGGAACAGGTTGCCCAGAGAAGCTGTGGATGCCCCATCCCTGGAAGCATTCAAGGCCAGGTTGAATGGAGCTCTGAGCAACCTGGTCTTGTGGAAGGTGCCCAAAGCCCCCTGACTGCACTGCAAAAGTAACTTAGAACCCTAAGCAGGCGCTGGGAGAAAGACAAACACACGCGAGGGTCACGCCGAGGCAGCAGGTGCCGCTCAGCCGCTCGCAGCCCCCTCCCGCCCGGGGGACCCCGCAGGGCCCGAAGCCCTTCAAGGGGCGGCCGTGGAGTGAACGGAGCGCAGGGCGGACAGGTGCCCAGACTCTGCTGTCTGTGTCTCAGCGCCAGCAGTGTGGCGCAGCTGGTTTTCAGGCGGCCTCAGGTTTTACAGCGAGGCCTGACCCCGGCAGGGCGAGGGCCCCGGGGCGCCGTCTCCTCCCGCCGCCTGGCCCGTGACGTCACCCAGAGAGCCTGCGCGCGGCCGCCTCTTGGTGCCGCCCTCAGCGCCTCGAGGTGCCTGCGGGCAGCGGCCTTCGGTGCCAGCCGGCAGCCGGCAGGAGGTCTCCCGCCAAGCTTAAGTTTCTAAAGGGCGTTTCGACAAATTATGTTTCTGCAGCACTTGCTACCGGGCTTCCTGTAACACCAGTTTCGTTCACTAGCCAAAATACATTTCGTAGCAAATAATAACTAGCAGCACACTGCTTACACTTCTTGCCATCACCAAGAGAAGTGCCATTTGCTTTCATGTTTGTGGTGAGCACAGGTTATATTGTGTATAAGACATTAACAGGAACTTGCACTGAACTGGCGAGAACCAAAAAAAAAAAAAGACAGAATGGTTCGGGTTGGATGGAGCCTTGAAGAACATCTAGTCCAAACCCCCCTGCTGTAGATAGGGACATCTGGGAACTAATTTTTTCACCCTCAGATTTTATTCCTTCTCCACCACATCCTAATCGTTCTACGTAGGATCTCCCCCAGGAATTCAGGAGGCTCCTTCCTGGCCTGGCTAATAGTCACAGAAACCCTTTCTATGGCTTTTTTCCCAATAAAAATGTGCTTCCACTTTTGTATTACTGACTTCTTTTTTCAAAGACCAGCCTTACATTTTTTAACAACGCAAAATATGTCAGGAACAAATGCAAGTCTTTCAACACAAGTTTTTGGCACAGAAAACTATGTGGCTTTTGGAGAGCAGCTTTTGTCTTCCGCATTACCAGGTGCTTCCTATTCTGTTGGACAAAACTACAAGAAAATAACATGCAGTCCACAAACTCTCAGAAAATCGTTGGCCTTCTTTCACAGATTTTAACCTGAGGTCCAAATCCCAGTTGCAAGTTTCTTTGTTGCCTTTTTCTTTTCTGTTCTTTCTTTTTCTTTTCTTTTTTTTTTTCTTAAGCCCTTGTTATTCTTGACAGTGCTGAAGTGAACCAAGGAGATTCCTCAAAGTATTTTTTTTGCTTCTCAGATGGCAATAGGTACATTTGAGCTAGGACAGACTGATTTGAGGGAAAAGGAGAGGGTTGTGGAAGTGTTGCAACGCACTTGCCTTCTGGCTGCAGCCCTTTTTCAATGCACAGCATTGGCCACCACCAAAGCAGCTCTGATTTGACCTTGTGCATTCACCTCTCTGTCCTGTGTAAAGTCTTATGCATTTTCTGCCTCCCATTTTCCCTTTCTCCGTCCAGCTGTTCCATGTGTGGCTGAGAAGGAGGCAGGACAACATGTGTCTGACTCTGAGGTACACATATTTTGACTTGACCTGACTGTCAAATCTCCTTAAAGTTGGCAATAGGTTCAAATTCCAAAGATAGGGCTGTCACAGTCAGACAGTATCACGGAGCCCTTCGTTCTTTAGGGGGGAAGCTAAAGCCTTGTCAGTGTTTGGTCCTATACCATTTTCCAGAACTGGATTTCAAATCCAAATATTTTGATGCCTTTACTTAACTTGTCCTCTGCTGCCGGTGACAGTTTTCAAACTGGCCAAATATTTCTTGGAGTTCTTTTGCTATTTTCTGGTCCTTGCTCTTCTGTAGATTTGTGTTGCTACTCCGATAAAAAGGTGATCTCATTCTGTAAAACATTCTTCAGCATCCAGGTTTGAAGTGAAAGGTTTTCTTTATTCCTTTTACAAAGATTCCAGCTGTGTTTTAAAGCCTGTGGGGTTTTTGTTCTATTTCTTGTTGATTATTTTATATTTCTTCTTGCACTATGTCTTTTGAAGCACACTTTATGGGTTTTACTTCTTAATATGATAAAGAGCTTGTCTGCTCCTTTAATTTATTCTCAGTGAAAGTGGCTATTGAAGTCCTTAGACTTCAGTGAGGTTTTACAAAAGATGTTCCAGGCAAGAAATACCTGAACCTTTGGTTTGGGAGGTTTCAGTGCTTTCGGACACCTGTTAAGGACAGAGATGCTGGCAAAGGGCAGTAGAAGAGGAGAAGACTCACATCCCTTTTCTATCCCTTTTAACCCAGGTGAGAGGACACCCTTAATCAATTCAACACAACTTTAATGCTTTAATGAAGGATTTGTCTGGGAAGTGGCCGCAAGGAAAAGAGAAAAAAAAAAAAAAAAAAAAAGCAAGCACTTAGAAATACAGCCCTGTATCAACTATTCCAGCTCCAGTTAGGAACTTTGCCACTCACTTCTACAGTCAACAGAAAAAGAAGGTGAATGCACCAATAAATACAAACAGGAACTGTAATCTGGATGATTGCATGCAAGAGGAGAATAGCAACTGAATGCTGGAATCAATCCACTCAAACACCACATCATCAATCCCCCTGAAAAGACTGGCTGATCTTTGCAGGTAGCATAAATAAGCCTGCAGTCTTCTCCAGGCATGCTTGTTGCTTCCTCTCCATATGAAGAGGCCCCTTCTTTGACTTCCAGCCAGTAAAATAATGTTTTTTCCAGATAAAGAGCTACTTCAGATGAGGAAAATACTCTAGCATCCTGGACCTGTCTGTTTAGCATTCCACATACTCCCGGCTGCTCAACACCCACACGCGATTATTTCCAACGCTCATTCCATTGCAGCTCAGAAAGCTCTAACTCGGTGTGATTGCAATCTGTCAGCCAGCTTTTCAGGGGGGCCAAATCATAAGACACGAGACTTTTGAGAAATGCAACTTCAAAGATGCGGTCATCACTTGTTGCCAAAATAATCACAAATAGTAAATCCCTGCAAGGTTTTGTCTTTATTCCTTGAACAGTGAGGTAAATGCACACTGGTTACATACTGGCCACTGCAGTAGGTAGGACAGTCATCTCCCAGTGACAGCTACAGGAAATCAGGAAGCCAAGACTCATAGAAAAGTGGTTTTCAGAATCAGAGAACATTTTTCTTCATGCCCACGAAGTATGGTGAAGGTTTAAATATGACAATTTAAAAACATATATTTTGGCAAAACAGGTCAGGTTGGCGACTAAGTAGCTCCTGACCCAGGCTTTCTCCACAGGTTAGATCATCTCATTATTGTCACAGATTTTGACCTGCGTGGTTGCTCTCTGCAGCTCTCCATGGCTAATGATTTAGTCCAAACGCGAGTTGGTTTATTGCACTCAGGGTGTGATACAATGTCAGTAGGGCAGTCTTCACAGCATCCTACTCTTCAAATTCTGTGATACTGATCCCGTTGCAACAGAGAGACTTCAGGATTCCTAAGTTCACTATAATTTAAGAATAATTAGAAGATTCATTTTCTTACTGGGGAAGTTCTGCTTTTCGAGATACAAGATGAGGAAAAAAAATATCCGTTCTCGTTCCTCAGGCAAGCTCATGAGCTCTATTAGCAAATTCACATTTTGGTGAAGTTGAGATCAGTACAAAAATCAATGCAGGTTTATCTTAGGACAGAATTTGCATTTTGAAACTACATCTTAATACACAACTAAATTCATTACTGTTATCCTTTTTCTGTATTTTGTACCTTCTGTCTTTCAAAAAATGTAACTCACAGAAAAACAAGGCAGTTATTCTATGACAAAGTCATCCTTGTTTACCAAGGTAACTTGCTTTGCTATCAAAGGTAAATTTTGGGCGTCTTAAGAAAAGCAGGTAACTTAAGTGAAAGCTTTATATTCCTATTAAGTGTGGTCTGTTACACCTGTTTTGGTTTTACTATAGGAGTGTTGCAAGTAGCTGTATGGCCACCACCCTGTGAAGCATGTCTGCTCCTCCACAGAGGGCATATGGAGCACAGAATTGTTCCCTGCTCACATTTGAGATGTTCACTGAAGTGCCCAGTCTCCTATTCTGGACTGAGGTGATGATCCATCATGAGACAGATGAGCTTCTGTGGAGTATAAAGGTTGTGGCTTTTATTCCATTAAAACAAATGAAAATTAATACCCTGCTAACAAAACAGTTGTTTTGCAAAGTTGAGCACTTGGACAGCAAAATATAGAATAATGAAGACTGCTTCCCTTAACATGGTATTTTCATGTCAGATTAGAGCTTAAAGAAAAGGATCTGTTTAGGTAACTGCAACAAATGCCAGAGCTGATTTCACATGTACTGTGCTTGATTTTCACTCTGACGTGGTTTTGGTTCTTAGGCACTCCTATTTAGTTTCCTGATAGGGAGCTCTAAAATTCACCAAATGAGAAATATGGGGGAAAGAAAGTCTAACTTCTGCTTGGTTCAGGAATTACAGACCTTCTTTCCCCCCTCCAACTGCAAGGACACCCTTAAACGCTTGGCCAACACCAGAGGCATTGCTCATCACTGTACATCTTCTCAGGCTCTCTCGCCACTGATGCCCCTCAGTCATTAGTTCTGCTAAGGAACAGGACCAACCTGTCCCTAAGTCCTCCAAAGCCCAAGGCATCCATTCTTGGGCTAGCTCATGGATCTCCCTCTTTAGGCACCCAGGCATTAACCTAAGGGGAAAAGCAGACAGGGCAATGAGGAAGGGAAGCAGCTTCTGCTTGAGGGTTTTGCATTCTACAGAACTGATTTCAACTCTGAATCAGCTGTAGGAATCACAGCCACGGTAAACCAGTCCCTTTGCTATTCACAGTCCTTTTGGTAACCACTTCTGTCAAACCTGCATTTTTCATGGACAACCTGCCAGCCCCTTTGAGCAGCGGTGCAGCCATACACATTGCTGACTGCACTGGGCAGTTTTTTTGTTCGCATTTACAATGCCCATCTTTGATCCCAGTCAGAAGTCAATACACACCCCATCTGCCTCAGTTGTCCTTTCCCTCCTTCCTTGTCCCAGAAATACAAAAGGAGAAAGGTCTAAGTGCACTGGGCAGGATTTCAATGCAAAGCCAAGGGATTTGTGCAGTGCCAAGGAGATCATGGGATGCAATCCAGGAGCATTTGCCCATGAAAATGTGGCAACCAGCCGTCGGATCAGGTGTCTAGGAGGATGGGGGAGGAGCAAGGTTTGCCAGTGGGCTCTCTGAGAGGCTACAAGCAATGTTGTTTAAAACTCAATAGTGTTGCATGGCTGAAATACAGAGCTGGAACAGTCCTGAGTAGGGATTACTCATATGTTAGAGATGAGAAAGACAGAAAGTAGTAATGACCTTAGGTGGCATTCCTCTAGACTGGATCCAGAACCCAGACAAAAATACTCCGATTTATAATGCTGTATGTTAAGGACTGAAAACTTCAGAATAGACCTTTCTGCCACTTTGTCTTGCTTCTTACAGGAATGCAGTAACATAGTCCTCTACATGAAAAGGTCCATTTTTACATTAAGAAAGTTACAGTTCTTTCAAGTGTTCTAGGAATTAATGAAAATTACCCTGCCATCAGAAGTACCAGTGTTGTTTTTCTTATCACAGCTACAAAATCTGACTAAGGCATTTAACATGATTTAAGACAAATGCAAAGCAAACTAATTACTCTAGTACTTTTAAATATAGAGCATATATAATGTAAGTTTCTAAGACCTTATTTAGAAAGCCCACAGTATTTTGGTTATTTGCTTTGTTTGCTAAAAAAGTATGTGATGGCACAACTTACTGTTATTTTTGGATACTATCAAAATATGAAAAGAACAAAAAGCCAACTTGCTATTAATTGGAAATAATACATTTAATTTTTAGACGGAAGGAATGATTGAAAACATACATGGCTCTTCATCTCTTGTTGTCTGATCTTCCTCAGTTTTTAAATAAATCAAACCCTCTTGTGATTTCCACTTGTAATATTAGAGCTTTAAAGGCCTGGCTCACATTCAACATGAGCTCTGCTGGCTGCCAACTCAGAGACAAATTACTTTATAATAGACCTCTGTAAGTTGCTAGAAGAATTATTTGTCTCACTTTTAACAGTCCCAGTTTTTAATGTGTTATTTTACTTCATTGCCATCACTTTTGCTGGTTACATGACATCTAGTGAAAGTCAAATTAAAATCGTATTTTACAGTTCAGAGGTTGGAACTTCTAGATTCAATTTTCATGTTTAAAAGTATGAAATGGTCAAAACCATCATTTGTTTTGTTTACACCAAGGGATATGGATCGCAGGGAATTCTAGATACTTACCAGACTTTCAAGATGTGCTTCTGCTGGAGACACAGAAAGCATGTCAGATTTTGGTCACATTGATCTGGAATCATGGGGACTAGATGATACTAATTAGCAATTAAAACTTTTTTTTTTTTTAAGGGGAAAAAGAGGTGTTAGAGCTAGTAATTTTATAAACAAACAAAAAAATTCCCATCTAAGATGTAGGCTAGGACAGATCCTGAAGTTCTCCAGTTCTTCTCAACTAAGATGCCCCCTCAACACTCGGTAACTTGAGAACAAAACCAACAAAAAAACCCATCTGATTACATAAAACGATCATACATTAAGCATTTACAGGATACCCAGTACACATTACCATACAACAAAATAATTATTACAACCACTGTGAAGTCTGCCTTCATCTTTCCATGAATTTTGTCTTGCTCTGACATCCAAGTAGAGGCCAGGCTTCCTAACAGGAGAAAGTAGCCAGCACACATACATGTGAAGACACAACATAATTTCTACCATCTAATTTCAATAAGAAGTCCTCACAATTTGTGACTTTTTAATTTTATAACCAGATTTTTCAAATGACTCCTTCAGCAAAGTTAGTGTCAAGGACAGAGGCATTGCAGGAGTACAGAAGTTCTGTTGGAGAGTTTTGTACCCGCAAGTCACTCAGCATATCTGGGCATTCTGGAGGAGTAGAGATCCACCGATTCCACGCTGATTTCCAGTGATGTTATAAAAGCACCAAGCTGAAAAGAAAAGCACTGATAACACACAAGTGTTTGGTAGAACTCAGCAGGGTTAGAGGGTTCAAGAGACAGTACAGTTTGCCGTTGCCTTTCATTCCCCAACAAATTTCTTTTCCATACAAATGACTAAACAAAAGTTATGGGAGACTCTCTATGGACCCAGTATTAAGACAAAGTAATTCTGAAGATGTTCAGGTGTTTATGAAGAGTAATTACATTTAAAACATTGGAGATCTGCAAGTGTTCCATAGGCACATCATTGCAAAGCATTCCTGTAAAATCCATCTACACCTCTATTTGCATATTATGTTCCTTAATACCTTTGGCTGGTTTGGCCACTCTACAGCCTCCCGTGTGCTAATCCCGCTCTCTTATCTCCTTTACATACTGACATAAATTTACTTCACATAAACACTAGCTTTGATTATCTATAGTTTTAACCTCTGTTTTCATCGAAGTCTTTGTTTAAATTAGTAGAACATCTTAGAAATTAAAAATTATGGTTTTAAAATGGAAAATTACCTTTCAGGTCCTTGTTTCTAGAGTTTTCAGTCTTTCTTGTAATGCAATGTTGTATTTCTGTTAGAGCTGATACAGCAAACCTTTAAAAAAATCCCAGCACCCCAACCCACACCAAACCTTAAGACAAATTAATGGCCACACTCCAGGGAAGAGTGATCATTTTCTACTTACTGTATTTTACCTGCAGCTTTGCTACCTTCATCACCAACACCAACATGGCCAAACCACACGGTTTCTAAAATTGTATCATCTAGATCTGCCTTTGATTTTTTCCTTCCCTCCCCCACCCTGGTTTTTTTAACACTTGCAATACTGGAAGACTTTGTATGAGTACCATATTCATGGAAATGTAACAATACCAAAAAGTTTAATTTTGATGTAATTTCACTTAGGCATGAAAGAAAAAAACACAGCTAGTACCCAAAATTCTTCTGGGCCAATTTAAACTATTTATTTCCAAAGTATGTTAATGAAACACTTCTAAATGGCAATATTTCCATTAATTAGTTCTATTACCTTCGTGTATTTAAAGGAGAAATTAATAAAGCATTTATGCAATCTTTTAAAAATCTACAAAAGACTTTTATACAAAATTTCTTCAATTTGTAGTTATATTATTACCTTCTTTATCAAGACAGGTATGTTTTACAGACGTCTGTGAAATTAAAAACTTTAAGACCACTTCGTCTCAGCAATAAACCTCTGCAGAACTGTTTTCATTGTTTATAAATAAACCCATAATTATGATTTTTGTAGCCATCTTCAGCACTTCTATTATTTTTAAGAGATGACGCGATACAAAACAAATCACCTCAAAACCACCATCTCCTTACACATGTGCAAAACAGTATTTGTTGTGGCAGAAGAAAAGAGTGATTATTACTCTAAACACTTCAAAATTCACCAGCATAGTTAAATGACTTTTCAGGACATTTTAGGTGGACAGGAATCAGAGCAGGCTGCAGTAACTTTAACAGATGTCTCCAGTTAGAAAGGCTGAGACTAAAGTAAAGTCCAAGTAAAAACAAAGTTCAGTTATTTGAATTTCTGCTTTTTCCTTGCCTGAAACTCTTCTGTTTTATTTTTGACAGACTTTATTAGCATTGATAGGGCAGGATCTATGGCTTTCTTAGCAACCTCTCCTTTCTTTGCCATCTTGTTGTCCAGGCCCTTGTTTGCCTCCTTAAGATCTTGCTCCTTTTCCTCTCTTCGGCGAGCTTTCTCTTCCAGGATCTTTTCTACTGCTTTTGTCTTCTTGAAATTTGGATCTGAAGGATCCAAATTAAACAGGGGAGAGGTAAACATGGCTTGGAATCTTGTATCAGCAACATTTACCTGAAGGGAAAAAAGAAATACTTATTTTAGGTAGACTTTTCCCATGACAGCAAAGCTTTTAAGCCCAATAAAACATGAGCTGTTTCAGAAGTGACAGCTCATGAGATTCCTAAAACTGCTCTAGTCACAAAATCAAGGAGTACACAATTACCTGGAAGTCATCTTCTAGTAATTCTTTCTTTTTCATGAGAAGTTTCTTTTTCTTCTTGCTCAAATTCTGTTGTTCCACAATCTTTTTGTAATTAAAATGTTTTCTAGTGTCATCATCATCATCCATCATCAGTAGGGCCATTTCAGCCTGTTACAAAATAAGAAAGTCCACGTACACAATGAAAGTTTTCTATGAAAAAATTCAACATCTCATTAATAAAGCTTGTATGAGTCTACATTTACATAAATGAGGTGAAATAGGGTCATCAGGGCAGTATTATTTCATCCATAACAACATTCTTTTAACATTTTGAGGTGTAGTATTAATATAAGTTGATTTCCTTCTTATTAGATATAAAATAAATGCAAATACCCACATTCAATATTCAAACATAGCAATAATCTCATTTGAAAATTGTACACCACAGTTTAGAAGTAACTAATGGATACAATTTAATACAGGTATTCATACAGCAAAATAAAAATTAACATATCTGGATTTAAGTAATTTCTTTAGTTAACTTGTTGTGAGAAAGAATGAAAAGAAAACACAAAATCCCAACTCAATCTTCAAGGACAAAAATACACAGGACAACGTTTGAATGCACAAATGTTTCATACAATACTGATGTTAAAAACCCAAAATCTTGGCACTGCCCAGCCCACAAACTTCTTCTTGGTAGTTTTTGTTCCAAAAGCTCTCACTATTAAAATTGCATAGTTTTATTCTACTGGCACCCTGTGAAATTCTGCAGTTCCACTCACAAACACATACCAAACACTTGCAGAATTCATACAATGCAACATTTTATATCCCTTACTTTCTGTTTTTCAACTTCATCTTCATCTTCTGAGGCACTTTTTACTGATTCTGTCTTCTTCTTTAAACCTAAGTGCAAATACAGAGCGTGAACACATTTATCTGAGCTTATGCGTGAGGGCATAATTTATATAGAGCTAGAACTTCTAAGTACGTCTCATTTTCTTGCAGTCAGTATTTAAATGTCAGATGTGGAAAAAGGTGCAAAGTTAAGAAAAACCAAGAAGACTTAAAGCAATAAAAATTCACTGAATAGCTGTTCAGTTTAAGGAGGCAGCAACATTCAAATGGCATAAAGAAGTCAAAAACATGGTTTTATTGTATTTTTCACAGAGCAGTAGAGAGAAGTATCACAATAGTGCAGGCAAACCCATGACATCACACCACTCCCAGGATGTTTTATAGTGGAAATTAAAACATGATTGACTCTGCTCAGACTGAATATTGTTCTGAGGAAGCTCCCCTACTCCCTTAGCATTTAGAGACACAGTGCTGATTAGGCAGACATAATGAACAGTAACAGCGTAAGACATCAGTCAAACATAACTTCTAATGAAAACAGACCTGTTTATAAATCCTACAAAAATCAAATTATTCCCTTTGGAATTCCTGTAGATCTTGATCAAGAAGAAGCAGGAAAAGCAGAAGGTTTCCTGACCTGAACCACACACTCTGACCTTTGAGCTTGGAATGACATTCCCAGGCAATTTACTGCAGTCCACTGGGGGTACTCTTAAGAAAGATATTTGGCTTCATTTTGTCAAGACAGGTTTGTACTCAGACTAGAAATACAGACATGCCAGACACATGTCAAGTTATATCACTAAGGATACTCTGGAACAGGACATACGTCTTGAGGAAGATTTTTTTTTTCTGCCTTGACTGTTCCCTTGACTATTTCTACATGGATTCCAAACTGGAAATGGATTTCCAGAAGAAACAAACCACCACCACCAAAAAATAAACTATCCAGAGGCACAATGTCATCAGCTCCAAAACTAAACTGTTGATTTAGTAGTTCCAGAAAATGTGCAGGAAAATCAGATTCAGATATAATATTGTTACCTAAACTACACAACTTAATGTGTAGAAGGGAGAAATAAATGTCTTCTGTAAGACTTCAACAACTATGGAATCTTTTCTATCTTTCAGAAGTGGCTAAACTACAGAAAAAGAGCACAGAGATACAACTGGAGACAATTATGTGACACGTAAGATCAGTAAATTTCTCTTATTTCCACACATTTCCCAAAGGAAAGTTATTCAAGTCACCTTCCCTAATCTTTCACTCTATGAGGAATCACAGAAGTGATCCTTATGCCTTCAGAGTTTTCTGTGGCTACAGATGGGGCTGAAACAGGAGTTGGTATCAAACTGAGCTCTTTTCCAGGAAAATAAATAAATAAAAAACGCCTTTATTTCTTACTTTGACACTATGCAGCTAATAAAACCAGCTTGGGACCTAAAATCACCCTCGGGACTCAAAAATTTGTTTCATACTGAAAATGGCTCTATTTGAAAATTCACAGATTTTCATAATTTTCTGTACTTTTAACATACTCCTACCACAGTCCCTCTTCCCACATACATTCTGGAAGCCCCACCACACACACACTTGTTGCACACTTACAGCAAACTGATTGCAAACCCTCAGATTTCTCCAAGCACCTCATCCTTGCTGCCATCTTTTAATCAGATTTGTCCCACCTACAGCAGCAGACACTTCAGTATTATGCAGAACTAACTGGTAGCTGCCACCAGCCAGTAAAAAAAGTGTCCAGTTTCTGCAGTAATCCCCGCTCAAGCTGCCATTCGACTCTTTCTCAGCTCAATAATTTTGTTTGCAACACTAACTTTGAGCATCAACAACTTTCCAGTGCTGACAGTAAAAGCTAATAACTTTGAGACTTCAGACACAGAAACTGACCCCAAATCAGAAACTCCTCTCACAAGACCTGTTATCTGCCTTAGTCAGAAACGCGAGTCAGTCTCAAAGGCTTTGCAAAGACACACAGTAAATCAATCTTCTCATCTACTTTATCTTCCAAGTACAGGTTCTGCAACTATACTCTGATTTTGTTGTTAAGCTCTTAGGTCCTTGCACTCGTACTGCTCCCTTCCAGCGTTAAAAAGCCATCAATTCCTACATACATCATAAATTATATCATGAGAAAGCATCTAATGGTTTGGAACTAATAGGAGTTACAATAATGTGTGAAGAATTCCTCAACGGCTCAACAGAAGCTATGTTTAATAGTCTAGTGTATTCTGAAACTGTTCAGTGATCTCCAAAAGCAGGACCTTGCTCTCATGTTAATAAGCAATTACACTATTCAGCTATTAATTTTTCAACCGTTTAGGCTACAAGAGCCATTCTGTGTCCCTTTTCTAAGACCCCACAGAAGCTGATGCAGTAACAGTGAAACTGGCCAAGCCAAACCCAAGTTTTACAAGGCTTTTTGAAACAGTATGGGCATCAGTGTGAAATGAAAGTGTTCAAATTATTTCTTTCTTGACAATATGAAACTAGAGTCAAGCTTCTAGAATGCATCATCAAGGCTCATGTATCTGCAGCATCTAACATTTTAGCCCATGGTACTATTAAAAAGTCATATGAAAACTGTGCAATGCAAGTACTACCATGAACCCCACATAGACAGCTTTTGGGCACAGCAGGCACAAAGAATTCGTTCTACCTTGCCTCTCCCAAGATGAAGCACTCACACTGAAAGAATCACTGCCTGCTTTACAAACAGTTATCAGGAACAAAGACATACCCAAGGAACATATGCTTTAGTAGACTTCCCGTAATTTCCAGTTTTCCTTTCACAGCACTCAAAGAGTTTTTAGGCCCTTGGTCTAACAGCTCCTTACAGTCTTGCTTCCTTTCAACTGCCTCAGCTTGACAGAAACCAAGCTACACAAGACCCATGCATGTTGCAGCTAACAAGTGAATCCAGCACTACTGCATCCTCAGTTTCTGCACTGGTCCATGTGAGTCTGCAAATAAACCCTATCATATACTTTTTCAGCATAATCTAAAATAATCTGACAGTCAATTCAAGGGTGAAATTTCAATCTTGCAGGGGAATTGTGGAAAGCTTGTGAAAAATGATGGTGATTTGAGTTGCCTGTACCCTAAATACAAAGTTGGCAGAATTACAGCCAAGTTCAAAGATGACTGTAACCCATTTTCCCTCACTGGATAAGTTGTGCTTAAAAGCAACCCCAACTATGAGACAGAGGCTGTTCTGGGTAAACTTGGTGAAAGCCAAAGTTGTGCTGTGTAATTACCATTAAAATGTAAACTGGCTCGCAGCCAGCCACTGTACTGTCCCTTTAGAACTTCTCCAGGGCTAACCACATTCTGGTTTTCTCCTGTATCTCAGTAATTATCAGTAATCTTGAAGACAAAAGCTTCACTTTCTTAACCTTTATGTGTATTTCACTCTCTTCAAAGACTCCACAAACATTAAAGCCTATTCTCCATGTTATGGACAAGGTTTCAAGAAGTGCAGATAAGCTCATTATCTGGTGAGCCCCTCCAGGACACGAAGAACTTCTCACATAATGCAGCAGAAAACATTTTTTTCAGAGATTTCACAGAGAACATCACACATCATATGAGAGTACCTAGGTAATCTTGCTATTAAAGAAAAATTAAGCAATTTGATGGAAGGAATGGTTATCTTTACAATGAGTTACTTCAACCTGGAAAGCCACCTGGAAAGCATGGCAGAAAACAGCACTGCATGATACTTTGGACTGTGGTGTTTTTTTCTAAAACATGGACAGGACTCAGTCTACTGTTCTGTATTTCAGATTATTAAACACAAAATCAACCAGATTTTGGGGTTTAGTTATTTATTTTATTCTAAGATAGATTTTAACAATCAGGACAGAAGCCTGTGCTGGCAAGTATCAAATTGAAAGTAACTTATCCTTTTTAAATGGGAGTTGGATCTGCATTGCTATGCTCAAAAAAACCCCCACCAAACAACAGACTGGCAATATTAGTAAATCTGTTGCCATATTCTTTATGTCTGTTTTCTTCTTTTTTTTTTTTTAATGTAATTTTTCTTCTTTTAATATACAATAGTATGAGCCACCCTTAGGATCTGGCTCCCAAAAGTATGGAACATCAGAAACTTACCTTTATTGATTTTCCTCAGCAAAATCACACTCAAAATAAATTTGCTGTTACCATGGCAAAAGCTAATTTAAACATCAGAATAAAAAGCTTGTAAAAAAGGTATCTTAAAAATCTAAACTGGGCAAGTTATTTTCTAATATATTATATTTCACTATTCGGGTTTCTAAGCAGCCAAGAGTACACCAGTAAAAACATGTATCACACTAAGAGAAAAGTGATTTCTTCTGAAAGACAACTTTGTTTATGATGCAAAAACATTTGATGTTTTTGTATTTGAGCCAAGCTTCAAAGGGACCCATGTATATCTGTCTCTTCCTATATAAAAAGAAAAAGACTTCAAAAGCAAAGGAGTTCTTTTCTCTGGAATACTTAGGGGAGCAGCTTGTTTTTAACAGCCATCCCCAGAAACTGGATAACTAATGATCTCTGGTGAAAGCCAAGACAATATTCCCTACCACTCCATGTATTACAATAGGCATAGTTTTACAGGAACAGCAATTTTAGGCAAATGACACCTACTTCATTTAATTCTGAACATTCTATCTCTGTGTTTAGTACAGCCTGACCTTGTTTCGAAAATTCAGTATTTAAAAAAAGGGCACATTTACTCTAGAAGTCACCTGTCTTGACTGACCTGTTTTCTTGAATTCTTCAGCAAAATACGGGTCATTGAGATCAACATCAGGTGGAAGTTCATCTTCACTCTCTTCTCTCTCATCAGTAGCCTGTAACAAAGCACAAACATTATTTCAATTAACATATAACTACTACGTAAGTTGCACTGGAATGAGATGTTCTGTGATTAGCTATGAGGATGAAAACTGAAATACTGTACGAGGAACATCATAACACCAGAGTACACTAAAAACTGATAGTAAAGACAAATCAACAATTTCAACCCCCTTTCACACATCTTTATTAGGCATATATCCAAACTGTGATGCATCACACAACCATTCCAACAAATTTCAGGATCAGCACTCTTATGTCCTCACTTCATGTTCCATAAAAGCTCTGCTTGGGGACAAACTTGAGTAAGAAATTCATTTTCTGCTGCAAATTTCAAAAAGCTGGAGTTTGGATTTAAAAGAACAAATTTTCTCACGGGTAGTAGTGTGTCATACACTTTCCTCCTTGACTTAATTTATCAAACTGAACAAGAATGTTATGCTAGACAAAGTTGCTCTGCTACTGTGCAGTGCTACTTACTCCATTTTGAGCACTCATCAGCTTAAAGAAGTTACTCATCAAGTGCCAGTTAAAACTAACTGACATGCACAGAGTAACTCAAGGTGTAGAGTTTACTCTTAGCAGTGTAATTCAGCAATGTGAGTTATATTGAGAGTAATTTAAGACTTTAGAGAACCTAGATTCTGTGTGCCGCATGCTTTTTTTTCTCCTCTTGCAATTTGAAATTTGAATAGCTCTTTGTAGCTATCAATTCTTTGCCATTACAGCTTTGGGAAACATGTCTGTATTATTTTAGCCCCCAAATTTCCAAAACTACAATTATCATTTTCATAACAACTTTGAATTGATATACACACAGTAGCAAAAAGACAATTTCTAATGCTTTAAAAATGCAAATTAAAGCCTACTATTATTATTATTACTAATTTATCTTTAGAGCAGCACAAGGAGATAAAGGATGTTTTGTGTTAGCATATATATGGTCAGCAGTATGCTGAATATCGTTTTGCTCTGTAGGTTTGATGAAGGACTCTCAGCACTTCCACATGAGTGAACACTGCATATTCTAACCTTAAATTAGCACTGGCAGCTGGGCAATTTATTTCATTTATCTGAAACAAACATTAACAACAAATTAAGAAAACAAACAACCCCCCCTCAAATGGCCAGTATAAACATTACCTTTCTCTTTTTCTTAAGAATTCTTTTTTCTTTCTTCTTCTCTAGATATTTTTGCCATGGAGTCAGGTTATCCTTTCCTTCCAACCTGTTTTTGACCATTTCTTCAGCAGTTTCTTTGAGGCCTAGAAAAAAAAGCCATAGTAAATTTAAAAAATGTGATGAATCTGAATTTTTAAAAATCAACTGTTTTCTCCTTTGTAAAAGAACAATCTAGCTTTTCTTCAACAAGTCTGTGGAAACAACATAAATATTGCTTAAAAAACCATCTTCATAAAGAACATCGTTTCACAGGATGTGTTTTTCCAAATAAAACATTCCTTCAGTAAAAACTGTACAAGAGTCAGAAGAAGAGCTTGCTGTGTGGTATCTGATTCCCAACACTCCTGCTGTTCCTCAGAAAGGTCTCTCCTCCAGACATTCAATTGTGCAGGCTACAGTCACCAGAATGAGTAACACAATAAAACCAACAGACATGCACAGAGCCCTTACGTCTGATGTACCACACTATCATTAGTTAAGATTCTGAATTGGTTAAGTTGCTGAAACTTTGCCTTTGTGACAAGACACTGACAATGCTGCAGGATCTCTGCTGACCACCGTATTTTTCATTCTAGAAAACTAAACCACATAGAAGTGCAACATGTCTGGCTCTTAATAATTCTGGCCTAACAGGATCAGACAGTTAAGTCTGGATGTGTTAATTAGGTTTACATTAAATTCCGTAATTTAGCACGGACACCCAGTGTTTCAATGCTCAGCACTTGCACCTGCATAGACAAGTGTGTCCTAACCTTTGAGCTTTTTGTAAATAGAACAGAATGAAGTTTTCTATAATATGCATCATTAGAGTATTCAATGATGTAAGAATATCACCTTAAAAAGACATTCATTAAGTAACAGGAACATTCTCATTTTACATGTAGAATACTTAAATACAGAATAAGCACTTAATTTAAAAGCAATCTTCTAATTTTGGTAAAAAATTCCATACACATCAGGAACACTTTTCCAAAATTCATTACATCACAGAGCACTTGGATGTTACAAGGATGAAAACTGATTTCAGATGCACCTTATACACTTTCAGCCCATTCTTCACAAGATGGGCACTTGCAAAAACAAAATTTCATGATCTACAGAGATTAAGTGACTTGCCTTGCAATGCACTGGAGCACAACTGAGTGGCAGAAACAGAATCCACTTCCTTGGCAGGAGGTAACAGCCTGGGCAATGAAGTACTTCTCTCCTACCTGCAATTCCTTGCTTCATTCACTACACACTTTTTTCTTAACTTCTGTAACAAATCAGTCAGATATCCTAAAGGTAACATCATCTCCCACAAAGTGACTGAATTATCTTAGGGGTTGGTAGGAATTCTGTTTCTGCTTTGCCCTCCAAGCCTGATATTTGTTGTCTCTTCCCCAATCCTACTTCTAATGGTCTCTCTTCAGCATCTTCTTCTGCCACCCCAGTCCAGCCCTGACCTGACCACATCCTACTCTCCCATCCCTCATTCCAGTTTTACTGCTTAGAAATCATACTCAGACCTCTCCAGATGCCCTAGACTAGATCCCATTCTTTCCCCCAAGATTTCCCAGTTGCCAAGTCCCCATTCATCATTATTCCTTCCAGCTTTCCTCAGTATGGAGGGACTGAAAACAGTGATCATGATGGAAGAAGAGAGCCACTTTCATGGACAGTTCTACACGTCCCCAGAAGAGCAGGCAGAACATTTTTATGAAAAACTGCAAACACTAATCCCTGGTTTTGTGTTTATCGACACTCCAGAAATAATTCCAAGGCTGGGGAGCTGGTTACAACTTGTCTGAAATACGAAGTGTGGACAAGATCTAAAATCATATTAAACCATAGAACCATAGGAGGAAAGGAGCGGAGCAAAAACAAGATAAAGGATCCTTCTACTACTCTGGAAAGGCACCAGAATGAACAGTAAGTGGCAAACTGTTAACAGCCACAAAAATTGGGTACTTAACCAGCAAACAAATCACAGCGATGATAAAGGAAGGATTTTGAATAGGTTCACTAAAAACATGCCATTAAGAAAGGCTCATGGAACAAGAACAAATATTTAGTTATCTTCAAAGTCCATGAAAGCAGAGTCATCAGCTTCCTTGAAACTGAACCACTCTGGATACTTTGTAGTACTTTTATGGAAAAAATTACTGGTCAGGTAACAACCTTGCAGATTCTCTTTGAAGACAGTACATACAGAATTAAAAAAATATATGTCACATCTCCAGCAAAAGAGAGACCCAAAATCTGAAAGGAAGTTACAATATTTCTGATTTATTTGCCTGGAAAATGGAATCATTTGATCCATCTGGCACTGAAGAACTTGGAGGAAAATCCAGCCCTTTCTTGTGGTATTTGGCAGTCTCATGAAAGGCATTAGTTTCTCCACAGATTAAAATGGCTTAGAAACTACTGTCCAGACCACTTCCCGAGAATAAGAGTGTATTTAAGTGGTCAAAAGGATTTTGATTGCAGAAGGGGAAAGGAATTGTCTACTTTAGGTAGAAAGATTAGCTGGCCATAGAAAGGTCTAACTTATATACCCTTATTGAAATAAATTCTTTTTAGAATAAATGAATCACAATAGTTTTATTTAATCTTCACAAACGAGGGCAAGAAAAGAGAGGAAAAAAGCCATCTATATTAGCATGCAACGAAATCATACTTCAGCTAAAGGATTAAATGTGTGGTAAATACTACAACGAACCTAAATACACTGCTGCTCCCACTGGTGGGACAGCGAGGGAGGGGGGCAGGCCAGAATTTTTACTTCTCCAAACAGTTAGTTTTAAAAACTTGTGGAAGTTTAACAGCCTGCAACTGTCACTGTTATTAGAGGCTAGAAAGGAAACCTAAACAAGCAAGTTCATCTTGTGTGTAATGCCTCAGCAGAAAAATGAAACACCTTGTTGCCGGTAGCTGAAAGGAACGGCAAATAGAAATACTCGGGTAACATTAGAATTTGTCACCCCCAAAGATAAAATATGTTAAGTCAACCAAGTTTTCCTAAGACAGTAAAAGTGCCTGCGAGAACCCACCACACGCAGCAGCTGCCAGGTGTGAGCCCCCACACAGCTCAGCACATGCTGCTTCATGCTGTGGGAGGTGAGGCCACTCCAGTCAGGGGACACACTCAGCAATGATCCAGATGGAGATGCAGATTCCATACGAGCATTTCTGTGCTCTGCATAATCTCTAACTGTACAGCTGGGCTTCACTATGCACTTCACAGACACCACAGCCTTCTGTTCTACTTCTGATGAAAACAAATTTGAAATTTTCCTCCAAGCCTAGAAAATATTTACATCTCATTCTTCCCAAAGGAAAAAATTTTAAGTCCAAAAAAACCCCCCAAAAACCTGGCTGAATATCATCAAGAAATGCAGTTGTGGTCTTCTCTCTCTTCACTTTCTAAGGGGAGCTTTGGGAGCTGGATAAGGATTCATAGTAATTGTTGCTTAATTCAGATATGATTAAGAAAACAGATGGATGCTTAAATATAACACTGATTTTGTGCCTAGAAGAAACAGACCAAAGAGAGTTGGAACTACATCTAATTTATTTTTACTGGCACTGCAGTTTATTTAAAACTATTATGATTCAACAATAACTGAATCATTGACAAAGTATGCTTTCTATAACCATGTGTAAATAACTGTGCCAAAACTCAAAATTTTAAATGAATTCAAATATCTGCCTTTGAATTGAAAAACATCGCAGAGTTAACTGTTGTCATTCTTCCATGTATTAAACATTTGTGCAGGGAAAAGATTTTGCAATAATACAAGCACATTAAGGCAGAACTTGATAATAAAAATATTTCAACAGATAGAAACTAGTTCTAAAAAAAAATTAAGGAGTCTTCAGAGATTACAACAAAAACTATTTTTGAATGCTCAGAAAGTTCCAACTGAACATAAATGGTTTTGAAATTTAAATAAGCACATTTGTTCGAGAAAAAATAACATAACAACTAATGCTCCTCCCTCCCATAAGGAAGCACAGCCTCAAGCATGTATATACTGCCAGAGCTATAAACTACCGTTCAGTATGTGCTGCCTATGTTCCACCATATAAAAAACACATATAAAAGAGTATCCCCTTCAGGTGTTGCAGGACCTCTTCTCCAAATGCTTCCTGAAATGAGTAATGGCTGAATTTTTGACTCAAAAGCAAACTTAAGATGCCCATTTTCACTTTTAAGACTTGTGTTTTGGACAAAACCATATTGCAGGGGTCAATAGCCAGAAATGGCACTGCTGACCTTGTGGAGGTGAACAGTCTCTAACAAAGGCAAGTGAACACTTCTTTTTTTCAGATTTCCAGAACCTCTGCTCTTCAATAATCCTCTCACTTTTTCAGGGTAAGAAATGGGGAAACATTAACATATACTGTAAAATCATAGCTGCTAAATTAACATCAAATACTATAAACTACCCATGTAAAACTCATTGTGCACATATGCACATTGAACCCAAAACTATATGAACAAACCTGACCCTGTGCATGGACATCCAGCTAAATTTAGACAAATTCAGCCAAATTTATCAAGATAGAGGCTTTTTGTTTGGTTGTTTGGGTTTCTTTACCATCCCTCCCTCTAAAGAGATTAGGACACAGCAAAAATCCTTGGAGTCCTACAAGAAGGTGCAGTAGGGAAGGGGTTCAACTAGGTGTAAGTATGTGACAAATCCAATTTTCTAAAGTCAAGGTCCCTTGCAAAGAAACAGGGAGACCATGCATTAGGGAACTGGATTCCATCTCTACTACAGTTAATTTCTAGTAAATGTCAATGCAATTGACTCGTAACATGCAAGGCACAGTCTTAAGGACAGCCTCTTAGAAAACTTCTTGCTCTCTCAAGGCAAGCAAGGCTAAAGAGTTTCCTTTGGTCTCCCTTAAAACAATTTTCCATCTCCTAAAATGAATGGTTTGCTCTAGATTCCTATGTCACCACATTAAGTTGCTCAAACTTTTTTAAATTTACAGAACTTCTTTCATACAATTTGCAGAATTCTTCGAAAAACAGAATGTATAACAAACAAAAAACCTCCAAACATGTTTTTCAAAACCGACACAAAAACCAGTTGCTTTAAACAACACATAAATAAATATAAATACAAATACATATAAATACAAAACACATTCCAAGCAGCAACTGGTTCACCTGTGGTTTCCACCATCAATCTGAAAGGTGGCAACAAATCTCTGTAGAAATCTTATAAAGCTACGTATGTATGAAAACTCCTTGGCCTTGACTGCTCAGTGACATGATGAATTAACTACTGAGTGAGCAACATGGTGAATGCAAGTACTGACACACTGTGGACAGACAGAGTACAACGCTGTGTCAGTGAGCGTTTGTCCTGGCTGCATGATAGATGCTTTTCCAAAAAGGTTTTGACAGAATTCATGTCAGAAATTATTGGAATTATAAAAGCACGACTGAAAGCACACAACTATTTTTAATGCCCATGTATCCTTTTGAATACAGATCTTATGAAGAAACTGGAATAGAATTGTTCCGTTCAGTTTAGCCCATTTCAGCAAACCGCTACAGACCAGAATATTTCACACTGAGCAGAACTTCTATTCAGCAGAAGCTACCTGAGTGAACTCAGAGTAATATTTGTGTAAATCATATAATTAGATATGCATTCCTAGCTCGGATTAGCAGTGAAGGGCCTGGATTCTGGTAGGTGTCTGGTCTTGCTATTTGCAGTAACAGATCAGGGCTATGTCCTGACATAGGCTGCAGTCCCACACCTGCTGCACCTTGCTGCTCCCAAGAAAGGAATGTTATACTTCCCTAGTCTTTCAGCTGCACCATTTAACCCTCTGAACATTTGCCTATCTGACATGCTAACTTAGTGGAAAAGATCCAGATTTTTTCTATTCCACAGTAGTTCTGTTATTTTAGCAAACAAAATTAGGCTTGCAAGAGACCCTACCAAGTGCCAGGGCTGGTACAGGCAGTCAGAACGAGCTCTGGGCCAGGATCAAGGTGATGCCACAGTGAAAACCTTCCCCTTTGGGGATGTAGAGAGCTGTTACACTGGCTTATTACACCTCAGGGAAAGCATTCAGTCTCAGTGGTTTTTTGTCACAAAGAAAAAAAAGAACATTGGTTTTTGGCTGTCAGGATGAGTTCTGCTGGGATGCTATATGGTGAAGTTACCTTTCATTTATTTCCAGATGTCAACCTGGATGCCACTATTCCCCAGCCTTTCCTGGTACCCTGCTTCCCAGAGCAGTTTCACTGGAAGGTCAGACTTCTCCCTTTTCTGCTTCCCTAAATCTTCAGCATTATGCAAGCAACATTTCCAAACCACTCTCCTCTAATTATACACTATGTTACCAAATCATACTGGTTTTCATTTTTAAAAGTGCAAGTATGTTTTATGACTCTATAGCAAACACATGAATTCTACTTTAAAAAGTCTATAAAGTGATAATTGAAAAAGCAAGTACAAAAAATCCTGGCAAAAAAATAATCTATAAAGAGAAACTTGCAGCTGAGGAACTGAGTTCAGTCCTGTTATTTCTTCTATTTCCCTCACTGTAAACAATCTGGATTTTAATTTATGGGGAAAAAAAGGGTTTGTTTCTCCTACTATAAATTCAGCACCTTACACTATATCCCTGTCAGCTGACCAATACTGCATATCCTCCAAGGCAGGAAAAGAAAAAAAATAAACCTTACCTGGAACCCATTTAATCTCCATTCCTATATCCTTTTCTTCCTGTTTTTTCTCTTTTTCTTGGATACTTTGCAAAAGTTCTCTGTACTTGGCAATTTGCTCTTCATCATCTTTTTGGCTTTTCCTTGGTTTGTCATCTTCCATTTCATTAACTACATCACCATCTAGGAGGAGAGAGCAAAGTTATCATAGAGAGCCACAAGAAAGTGAGTAACTGAAGTTAATCTTTAGGAAATAAACCTAAGACACACACATTACTTCTAAAAGATAATATAAAATATTTTCATCTGTTATTACCCTGCAGAGTAACCAGTTTAAGAATTCTCATATTTAGATGAAATAAAAATAGTATCTGAAAAGACAAAAGAGAATTTGTCTAGTAAAAGAAATCACTGACTGGGCACAGCATCCTTTAATGTATTTTAAAATTAATAATTTTAGAGTCCCTTCTAGCAGAGTAGTACCTAAATCTCCAAAACTAGTGATGTAAAGCACTTTGAAAATAAAATGCTGCTTTTTGACAAACTGCAAGAGTCTGTTAAAGAGATAATCTTTTCCTTAATCTTCAGTGACTGGCTGAATGAACAAATGAAGCAAGACAGAAAGAGGGCTTCTTTCTTCCTTTTTTTCATAGAAAAACAATCGACAAAAATGTTACTTACAATAAGCTTTTAAACAAACATTTCAGTGAAAACAGACTTGAAAAATGCTGCAGCTCCTTTAACTGTAGAAAAGTAGGTTTGGGGCAGGCTCATCTTTCCTTTTTCTCTGGATGAGCAGTAAAGCTGTGCTTCCTACAGTACTGAATTGCATGGACAGCATAACTGGTGTCCAGAAATGTATCACAGTTGCAAGTCTGGTCTTTGGCTAAAACTGAGGCGTGACAGCGTTCTCTGCCCATTCCATCACTGCAAGAAGCTGGTTGTTGGCTGGAGGCAGAAATCTTTACTGTTCATAGAATCACAGAATCATTTAGGTTGGAAAAGACCTTTAAGATCATCGACTCCAACTGTTAACCCAGCACGGCTAAGCCATCACTGCATCATGTCCGTAAGTGCCACATCTGCATAGCTTTGAAATACCTCTGGGGATGGTGATTCAGCCACTTTCCTGGGCAGCCTGCTCCAATACCCAAAGCCCCTCCCTCATTCACTAAGAGGGTTACCCTGTCACAAAAGGAGATTAATTTAGTCAAGCAGGAACCTGCCCTGCACAAACCTGTGCTGACTGGCCTGAGTTGTCCTGCAGGTGCCACATGACAGCCCTCAAGATGATCCACTCCATGACCTCCCCAGCATCAATGTCAGGCTGAAAGGCCTGTAGTTCCCTGCACCCTCCTTCCAGCCCTTTGTGTAGATGGGCATTACATGTGCTAACTTCCAGTCAGCTGGGACCTGATTATCCAGGACTGCTGAAAAATGATGGAAAGTGGCTAAGTGAGCGTATCATATCTGCCAGCTCCCTCAGTACCCTTAGGTGGATCTCATCTGGCCCCACAGACTTGCGTGTCTCTAAGTGGTGCAGCAGGTCACTGACTATTTCCCTCTGGATTAAGGGGGCTTCTTTCTGCTCCCTGTTCCTGTTTCCCACTTCAGGTACCCAGAGAACTCGTGTTACTATCAAAGACTGAGGCAAAGGAGGCATTAAGTACCGCAGTCTTTCCCTCATCTGTTGTCACTATGCTTCCCTCTGCATCCAGTAAAGGATGGATATTCTCCTTAGCTCTCCTCTTACTGCTAATGCATTAATAGAAACAACTTTTTGTCTTTCACGGTAGCAACCAGGTTAAGTTCTAGCTCAGCTGTGACCCTTCTAATTTTCTCCCTGCATAACCTCACAGCACCCTCGTAGTCGCCCTGAATTGCCTGCCCCATCTCCCAAAGTTCATAAACCCTCCTTCCTTTCCTAAGTTCCAGCCAAAGCTCTCTGTTCAGCCAGGCTGGGCTTGTTCCCTGCCGGCTCATCTTTCACATGAGGACAGTCAGCTGCAGCTGCTTTTCCACTTTCCTCATCAGAAGCTGAGATCTAAGAAGGAAGCATCTGCTCATCCACAGAGCAAAAGGCAACTCTGTTTTGAAGACAAGTAGAAAAAGAAGACATTTGGTTATTTCTCCTGCCTAGAGTCCTGAGAAAGAAGAAGCTGTACTGGATGGGAACTGAAGAAATCCCTAAGCTAAAAGAGGATCTCTAGAACCTGGACAGGCAAGGGGCTACCAGTGTGTATTTATCACTCATTTTGCTAGGAGAAATATGCCAATGCATCTTTCTCATTTAGATAAAACTTGTATTTCTTCTGTCAAAACTAACAGTTTTAAATGTTCAACATTGACTTCAAAAGAACTGTAGGAGCTTTTAATCCCGTAAGCAAATAAAGCACATTTGACAACAGCTGCAAGAAAGGAAAGTGAGCTGAATATGTTCTCAAAGTTTGCTCCGAGTTCAAATAACCTTGTCAGTGGCTTTCAAGTATCACGCTGTATTGCACAACATCAGGAACCACTTTCTGATGGATATTAAGGCAGCAGTGCTTTCCGCCAACAGCTCGTTCAAAGGCTTTGTGAACAAAACACACAAACCAAAAAGTTCTGGGGCATTAACTGCTGCACTGCAAGAGAAATACAATCAACCTGGGAAGAAGAAAAAGGCAAAAACTGACGAAATTTAGAGTATAAAATAAAGTATATTCTTATTGTTTTCAGAAGAAAGTAGTAATAGAAGTGCTAAAAGATTTAAAAAGAAGAAAGTTTAAATCATGAGGTTGGTCAGAAACATTCCAGTACAACAATCTATTTTTAAAAGATGACATTAATACAAAATAGAACCAAATGCAGAGGTTCAATGTATTAAATTGGTGATTGGCAGCTGAGTTAGCTGAGATCACGTTCTTGTAATCACAGCGTCGTGAGGAGATCGTGTTCTTAATTTAAGAACGTTGTCTTAATAGATGAGTAGATGATTCCTTTTTTTAAAAAGTCAGCCTTAGAAACTAAAGACAGTAGAAAACTTCTAGTAGATACAACATCTGACAAGAGGTCTGCTGCAAAGCTGAATTTTTTTTTAAGATGAGGGGGAATTTTCTTTCCATGATATAATGGCAAAGCAGAAAACTCAGCTACTGACTTGGATGCTGATGGCCACACCATAAAAATTGCCCTAAATGTCTCAATTCTATCCAGGGTAGTTATGCAAATTCAGATAGATAAAAAATAAAACCCCAAATACCTACAATGCATGTAGACCCAGAGAATTAAAACTAAATGCTTCACACTCCAGTGTTCAAGAATCAAGTCTGAGGTAGAGGTTTTTGCACTGCACTACAGCGTGCTATGAAAAATTAAATATGGTGACCTCAGTCTTGAGCCAGAAAATAATGACATTGGGGTTGAACCCCATTTTCCCAGATTTTAAGCACTTCCTGAACAATGAGTTGTGCAAATCCCATTAGTTCGTCCCAATGATAATAAAAAACTGGAAAAATTTAGAATTTTTAAAAAGATAAAATTAATAATAAATATTTTTAAATATTCAAAGCCTATCAGAGTTGATGGGTTTTTGTAAGATTTTTCAGGGAGAAAAGATACTGGAAGAAGAGAATGCAAACAGATAGCAGTAAATGAATGGTAAACACTAAATTATGGCATTTTCTTAGATTTTTTTGCATTTTCCTTTAGGTCTGTGTAGTCTAACCACTGAGGGGTGTGCACTGGGTGTAGTTTTTAAACCTCCCCTTGCAAACCAGGTGAGTGCTGTAGCTGCAGCCTTTAAGCACCTGTCTGTGCAGAGGTGACCTGGCATCACTAGAGCCACGCCTCTGAGCTAGCCAGACCTAAGCCAAGGTTAACACTCCAGCAATCAGAGTCAGTGCTGAGGAGGGACTCACTGGCCTGCAAAAGCACACAGAGATGTGTTCTTCAACTCCAAGTTACTGGATACCTCCAACAGTTTATATGAACTTCCTAGAAGGAATGCTGACATGACCCTTCTTGGCCTTCCAAGCACCTTTAATTACAAAACAAACCCAGCCCGACAGTTCCTGCAAACATGCTTTGGAAAAGTATCCAACACCTGCATCAGTTGTATCCAGTTTCTGATACTTCACAGAAAGAAAATAATCAGGTTGTGGTATTTGTATTCTAAAATTCCACCCAGGCTTGGCCAGCTCATAAACTGCTAAATCGTCTTGCTTGTCCTTTCCAGAGACAATAATAAATAACTGCATGTTCTACTTCTGTCACCCTCCATTTCTTAGCCTTCTGTAATAGCTCTAGCAGATACAAAAACATGTGGATACGGTTCATTTTTATGAGAAAAAGGCTGTAATGTTATCTAATAAAATGCTATATATGCATTTAAATTTATACATGTAGTCATGAGTTATTGCACCAAATAGTTTTCAGAATTGTAAAAAGATTTAATATCTGGTCTGATTCTATTTAACCTTAACTATTGAAAATAAGATTCAGCAGCATTATTTAAATAAAAACTCCTCCCTCCCAACCACTATATTTCCTTTCTCTGCATTTGTGCACCTCTGACATCCGGGCAGCAGCACAAAAAGACCTACTGGGTTTGTGGAGTCTTACATTGGAAGTCAAATTCCACAGGAGGCTTGGCAGGGATCTACACAGAGTTCCCTACCAGCCTGGTGGTGTTCAGTAAGTGTTTGGACAACTTTTGGGTTTACCTTTTAGGTTGCCCTTTGTAGAGTCACAGTTTGGACCCAATGATCCTCGTTGGTCTCCTCCAACTCAGGATATTCTGTGATTCCATGATTCTATCAAGACCAGCTAATTAAAAAAAATCCTATAAAAATATTTTATCATATAGTCTGTTTCAGTATTTGTGTGCTGTGCAAAGCAGAACAGCAGAAAAGATGTTGCTCTTCCAAAGATGAAAAAAAAAAAACAGATGAAAAGCTTAGACATAAACCCCATAATGCTTAATTTGAAGCATATTTAAAATGCCATACACTAAGTCACTGGTGCTCATTGTCAAAATAGCAATTACGGCTGGATTTAATGAATGCCACAAACACTTCCTAACTGGGATAAATCTACCCAAGTAACAGAAAATTCAGAAGCAATGTAAAGGAGAAATTTTGTGTCGTGAACCACAACATTCCAGGTCACTGAAATCCTTGATGTTTACAGAACTGTTGTTTAACAGTAATACTAACACTCACGATGCACATATTTTAAGTTGAAAAATTCCATGAAAAAAAAATATTAGAACAGGCCAACAAAAACCCACTTATAAATAAAACATTTTAATAAGTTTGAAAAGTATGACTAGAAGTCCAGGACATTTTTTCCCTCCTTATCAGACTCCTACATTTCCATTCAAGCAGCTGACACTGATTTTTCCCATTTGTGCATAGCACCACATAATTCTGCTGGATGGAACCCTGACAGATGGAATCCTGTTTTGTATCACATAACTGAATGGATAAAATGTCAGGAACACATTAAAGACATGACAACATAATTCCTCTATTAATAAATTACTTTTCAAAACATCATTGAATCTAGACATTTTCAGGTTTAAAATTTATTAGCATGATAAGATTATTTAAGGTCTTTTTTTTTCCTTCCCAGCAACAGAATTTTACTCTTTCAAATTTCTGAAGTGCTGTTCCCATGGATATTTGCTTTCATCACCACTCTATCACAGATGCTCTTCTTTAACATCATGGTAGCCTTGTGCATGAGAGGAGATGGAAATGCTTCACCCTGCATCCCCTGCTCCCCTTCACAGACTTCGCTAAGCATTGCTAGAGGAACTAAAGCTCATGATGGTGCAGTTTCTGAGTTTTATGTCAGATGAGAAACAAATTAGCCCTGCCAAGATATTGCCAAGCTGAGTTTTCTGCCGCAAGATTTCCCAATTTTACAACCAAAAAAATCTGTAATGTATTTTTGCATGCTCCAAGCTCATCTCTGATTGCAGCAACCTACTTTAATGCAGTAAAAATCAATTTTAACATCCATTTGAAGACCTAATTAAGGCTTAATGAAATTTTATTTACCTTGTAATCTAGGCTGTATATACTATTAAGAGCACTATGAATTTTAGAATGAAAACAAGCAATTTAAATAAGGAACTTGAACACTGGTGCACCATATGCAGAAGGCTCATGTACCTTACAAAGTTGAATTAAATTCTCTTTATATTCTTAAGAAGTATGTGAATCAAAAAGCATTTGAAAGATGTTCCTGTTCATTTAGTAATTAACTACCTTGCATTTCAAACTAGGACTTTTCCTCTGAAAAGGAAACACTTCAGGTTCTATGGGTCTATAATTTATCTCAGAAATGAACAGATTTGAAGCAGATATTGCCAAACTTGACAAAGAAATGTCAAGGTACCCTGAAAAAAGGGGGTAGGAGGAGAAATAAAAAACAAAGAAAATTAATTTTCCAATCAGAGGTGCAAGCTCCTATTCCTGTACAGGGAAGGTGTCCCTGCCAATGGCAGGGTGTTGGAGCTAGATGATCTTCAGAGTCCCTTCCAGTCTGAACCATCTAGTGATTCTGCTCAGGGGCTCAATCATTATACAACAAATACAAAATTGTCCTTGTAAAAGATGACATTCAAAGTAGTTTCTATAGATATAACCTCTAAATATTTAAATAATTCGTGTTCAAAACCCTGCAGCTAATGACTTTGTGTATAACATTTATCACCAAAGTACCTTGCTGCTCTTCCTCCTCTTCTTCACTCGATGAAGCTAAATAAGCTTGAAAATCCATGTCAAGAAGCTCCTCCTTGTTAAAAGTTCTGCTGAGTGATGTTACTCGCTCGTGATCTGTCTCATCCCATGTAATATCTACCTTAAAAATAAGAACGCCAGTTGTATAAGATGTAACACTAAAACTGTACACTGTTAGCAGTCTTTATAGGGAAAATTATTTTATACCTTCCATTCAAGGCACAATATAAACTTGTTAGTCATGCTCTCTACAATAACTCACTAAAATAACCATTTAGTAACAGGAATTTAATTATAACATTTTGGGACTTATTCTACAGTCAGTTGCAATGAGTTTGAGCTACAAGAACTGAAGAAATCTCCTCATGCAGTGAATGGTTCTGTAACAGCAGGTCCCACAACACAAAACCTCTGTAAGCCAAATTTCCTTTGTGGCAGCAGATACTGGTGTTGAAGCAGCCACCAACCCCTCTCTTTTCCTCTTCCAGCAGCAATTCACTGCAGGAATCACACACAGATTGCAATGGGGACAATGGAAGTGTTTGCACAACTGCACTCTCAACCAGAACGTGAAACAGAACTGACTGAAAAATGACCCAGGAGAAAGTACTTATTTCTCAACTAATCACTTCTCCAATCTGGTTCACTTCATGGCCAGATGGAAATTTTGGCTGTCAGTAGGACAGAGTAGGAATGAATTGCTACAAAGAGGGGAAGCAACTGTTGAAGCCTGGCATTACCACCAAAAAGGCTCTTACTGATTTATACACTAACATCCATTTTAGGCAAATTAAAAGATTTAACCATAAATAATAAAGTAATTTCATGTGCAACTTGTCATAGAGATATAATGAGGTCAAAATTCAGTACTTAATTAGTAACAGAGAAGCCCAAACTCTTTTAAAATCCAAACCAAGGTTGCAACTTCTGGGTCCATAACATGCTTAAATCTTTTAATACGTTTGACATCTTTATTTTGAAACGGTGGAGATAATCAGGAATCTTTTCCCCAGTACATATATCATTCATAAGCTGACAGCAAAACTAAACAAACAAGAAAAACATTACAAAAAACTGTAAAGATACCTTTGATGTTCCCATAGCAGCAGATGTGAAGTACTTTGGCTTATAAGCAGCTATGTTCACTTCTGAGGCTACATCTTTTGGCTTATCATCAAATGTAACATTATCTGGAATAAATCTTAAATGCAAATAAAACATGTTATTCTTCAAATACATTGGGAAATTGCACAGTATAAACAATCTAAACTTTCATGAGTATGGTACATCAGCATGAAAGAATTAGCTAAAATAAAAAGGGGCTAAGCCTGAAAAGGGAACAAAAGAAATGGACAAGTATTCCACACATGCAAGATTCATTGCCTGGCTTCTGCAGATCTGTTCCACAGGTTTTCAGTGTATAACAACACCCTGTTTGGGAAGCATTTCAATTTCCAGTCCGGTATAAACAAGGTCGCTGGTGTTTTTTTGTGTGGTTTTCTTTGTTTTAAGAACCATATTTTCAGAAAGTTTAATATTAAAAATTAAAAAGAAAAAAGTGAATAAAAGAGGATTTGGAAACAGATGAATAAGAAATTCCAAACCTTTTAGGATATCCTCATACATCTTGAAAATTATAATTAGTAAGGAAAAAACAAGTTTAAAAGACCAAAGTCATAAGTAACAATTAAAGAACTAAGTTTAAAAAAACCAAAAGCCTTGGTATACTACATGAGAAATTACTTGTGATTTTTAAAAAATCTTTGCAAATGTAATCTGATAAATAATATTCTACATTAAAATTTAACAAAGCAGAAGATGAGGAAAATCACTGGAGAATTTCAAACAGCTGTGTTTGCTGTAAAACATTATCAGTGTTTAAAATGATGAAAAGTTACATGTTCACTTAGCAAAGATGTCTTTTCCAAAACGGTTCCAAGCAAATTAAATAAGTTCCTCTAGAAAATGATTCAAAGCAAAAAACCCTTAACCTTCACTGATTTCCAAGAGTGTCCATAACAGAGGCCCCAGCAGACAAACAGGGCTTCTGTCAGAACTTTTTATGATTTAGTAACTTTTCTGCTTAGACTGAAAGGATTTTTTTGCAACAAAAGGAAATACTAACAATAAAGCAAACCACAATTTAAAATCCTTTCTTCCCCAAACATGACTTTCGAAATATTAGAGCATCCAGCTCATTCACAAGGGCTAACAGATCTATCGCAGCTTTGTGACAACAGCAGCAATAATCTTGCCCTGTGGTAAGGAATCCTGAAAAAGAGCCACTCCTGGACCCTTGGGAAGAGAAAAAGAAAAAAGCAAGTGTGTTGTTTAGTTTTCTGAATTCTATCACTTTACTTAATTGTACCAAAAGCTTGAAGATGTAATCAGAATATTTTATCTGGCTTTTCTGAAAATAATCTCTCAACAGAGAGATCCTCTTGAACTTCCCATATTACAATAAAAATGGTCAAAAAGAAGAAAGAAGAACCAAAGAGAAACCTAACAACTCACTGAACGCCCAGTTTATCTTCATATCTCGTTTTGGTTACAGAATAAAGTCAATATAGTTTACTCCAAATTACTATAAACTGCCTTTAATTCACCCTCCCTGGCCCAACATGTAAAAATATCACCAGATTTTAGAGGTGGAGTTACCTCAGGTCTATGAAGGAACAGCTACTTTCAAACTCCAGTCCGTCACATTCCTCATAAATTTTATTGGCTGTTTCAGGAGAATCACATTCTACAACTGCATAGAAGTATTTCAGTCGCTTAAACTGGTATTCCCGCAGTTTCTCCCTATAAATCCTGCAAAAGTGGGGAAAACAGTAGTCAAGTGAGCTGGCTTTAACACCTTTTTGATTGCAAAGTATGTGAATTCTACTCATTAAAAACACATGCCCATCAACCACTCTCCTAATCTTACAAGATTAGATATTAAACAGCACGAAGTTCCACCAGTATTCAGTTTTGCTCAAGTAAAAAGACTATTTCACAGAGTTTTATTAAGTGCAAAATTTGTATATGACTCCATTGAAAGATCACAGGGATGAGGTTCTGTGAATCTGAAGGGCACAGGTATCACTGAGGTACCTCTGGGATACCTGGGTTTCTGTTTGTTGGATTCCAGATGCTCTCAAGCTCACCGAGCAGTAAATCTAACAGTTCAGGATGCACCTTGATGCACACAGTGAAGGTGACCTCAGAACATGCTCTACATTCATCTTACACTCCCCTGATGCACTAGAGAACGTCTTCAAAGGGATCTGCCATTATTTCAGAAGCATCTAGATTTTCTAAATACAGGGCAGTCCAGCAGGACGCATTATATAAATATGGTCCCAATCAGGCTGCCAAAGCTCTGAAAATTCTGGGAAAAAAACAGAGCAAAATCTTTAATGAAAGCTAAAAAAAGGCAAAAAAGACATGCCTGAAGAAGTCAAGACAATGAGGAGCTCAGCCTAGGAAGCCAAAGCTGTTGCTGGTGGCACTCAAGAAATCTCCATCTGTGAATTCTTGGACTAAGTTAAGGTCTCTGTTGATTCACAGGTAAGAATTTTGACAGTGAGCACCAAAGGGAGTTTACTGCACAAATGGCAATTTGTGGAGGAGAAAAGCTGTTTTTTAAGCTCCCCATGTATTTGTTCCATTGATTATTCCAATGAGCTACATCATAAATTTTGAATCACATCAACAAGCAAATCTTCTCAAGTTTCATCATAATGCATTTATTAAATGCACTGATAATGAAGCAAGGCTTGTAAAACAACCCTTGAAAAAAACTAAAAAATTAAGGTGTCCACAGGACATTTCCACATAGGAACTCCTGGAAACAGGAGTTGATTGGGATTTTCATGTAGAATTAGACATATTATATCTCTCATTTGAAAACAAAATTAAAATTAATACCCATCATCCTCTGTGGTATTCTCTGGAAGATCGAACAGTTCCACAGGTCCTTTTTGTTCTTCCTCTTTCAATCTCTCTTTTCCAAACTCTGAAGGATAAATCTACAAATACAACAACACAAAACTAAATTTTTAACCGTGACATAACGTACCCTAACTAAGAAAAAATATCACTCTAGGCTTTTACGCTTCACAGTTTTTATTTAAGATCAGTTAAGGGATCAATTCCATAAACTTTATTACCTTCCTTAATTTTAACGTATGGAAAAGACAGTAGAATAACTAAACTGCCTGCTAGGAACTTTGAGACAGATGAAGAATGACAGGAACCCTGACTTCGTTCATTCTACTGTGGCCCTTTTCAGAAAGAGGTATCTGATTAAAATTTCTCAGAGTGCTGAGGCAGACACTAATAAGAGAAAAATATAACTTAATTGGCCAGAATACAACCAATTTATTATTAAGGTGTAAAGCTGGGTTATCTGCCATACAGACCACTGAAAATTAAACTAATCAAGGAAATGCAGTCTCCTCCTACTAGAACAGAGAACTTCACTGCTAGTCTCAGAGAACCAGCACTGAGAGCCAACCTCACAAACATGAGAAGTCAATGGCTTTGGCCTCTAACCCTGCCAAATACATGCCTGTTACAGCAAGTTAAATTGCAACACAGTTTCTCTTTAAACACATTAATATTTCTTTTGGTTCTCTACAGCACTGTCTTACTTCTTATTTTGTAGTCTGTTATTTTTCAACAGTAAAAGGCAGTACTCCTTTTACAGATCAGTTCTTACCTTAACAGAAAACACTGTTCCTCCTTTGGGTATGAAAGAATTAAATAGAGCCAGCAAATCCTTAGCCTTCAACCTATCCCAATCCATATTACAAACTGCCAATCTGCTTGTAATCTGAAAGAAAAGAACATAAAATTCATAGGTTTAATTATTGACTGTTATGAGGAATACACAATTCTCTAGCAGAACTCAGTGGTAAAAATTAAAGTTAGCAATAAAATTTGCTGAAAAAAATAAAAGAAGCATTGTCCTCACGACTTTTTATCATTTAAACTAGCAAAGATCAGAAGTGGCAATTACCAGAGCACACCGAAAGGACCTAAATAGCGAAGCACCACAGAATGGACTGCACCAATCACAGATTTAGAACTGCAGCGACAACATAACAGCTTAGGATTTTGTTATCATCAAACGTTGTTAGTCTCAGGAACAACCACTATCCCTGTATTGTGACAGTACTAGAGTACTGTGATTTCTTACACACTGATTGTGCTAGGTGTAAAGTCCTTTTTTTACTGTCTAATGATGTCTTAATTTCTTAATGTGTGAGTTAAATAACTGAATTTTTGAAAAGTGAAAAAAAATCAGTAGTGAACAAAAGCAGTACTATTTAAATTCTAGAGTTTCTGAAAGGCTCAATTTTGTTTGTCCTTTCACCTGTAGACAGCTTATCAACAGGTATAGGTAAGTATGCTTAGGGGAAAGAGGAGATACCAGTGAAAACTGCAAGTCTCTCATTGTCAGACAATTTCATCATCACTTCCATTCTGCCACTGAAAGGCTGAAAAACCTTTATGAAAAATACTTCCACAAACTGTATGAACTCTTAACATTTCTGAGTTTGTCACGTAGCAACTTTTCACATACAAATTACTATTACCTCATCTCCACGAGGGGCATCTTTATCCAGCTCGCGCCACGAGTGCTCGATCTCTGGCTCCTTCGGAAACAGCTCGTTTAAATCTTCATCATCATCTGAGCTCGTTTCAATGTTCCCTATGCCTCTGGCTAGATCAGGCCCACTATCACTTTCTTCATCATCTTCTGAATCACTGTCATCTTCACCCATTTCCCCATCATCTTCTGGCTCCTCTTCCTCTCCTGTTTCTCCACCATCTTCTGATTCCTCTTCTTCTGATTCTGCATCCTCACTTGCAGAAGTTTCTTCCTTTAACTGGCTTTTATATTTTACACTTTGGTCAAAGACATCTGAGCACAGAAAGATACACATTAGATACCTATTTTTATGTCAGAATTACATACAACCATTTACAAAAAGGAAAACTTCAGGGCTTTTTCATACCTATTTACAGGACCCCTGAAAGGTGTAACGATGCAGGAGCAAATAACAGAAAACAACAGTGTTGCCTCTTGTTTGTTCTCTGGTCTAATCTAATTTAATTACTCTTTAGGCCCACAATTGTATTATCAATCTCAACTGTAATTAAATATACTGCTATTTTATTTATATTACAGAACCAACAGGTAGAAATCAGTTTAATAATGGAGGCTATACACATGCAAAAGCAATATAAATAAAGTTTTTCTTCAAGTTACGTGTTCTTTCTAATCCCCTCTAATATTAATGCTAATATCAATGCTGCCATGTTTACAATTTCAGTCCACACGTTGTGATGTGCCTTCATGGTATCAGTCCATATATCTGCTGTTCAGTTTGATAAATACAGCAGTGTATATACTGTTACAAGTTTTACTTCCCTAACTAACCAACAAGTTCAGCACCAAGACAGGGATGTTCACAAGCTTACTGGAGAATCAGACCTGATTATTTACAGAGCTGACCAACTCCAATCCTTCAGCAGCACTGAATCTGAGTCAGTCAGCTATTCTATAACTGATCTTGCAAAATATCTTTCATGAATAAAACAAAAGCAACAACATCCAAATAAACACAGCTGAATTCTCCTTGTTATTTGAACAACTAACCTGATTCTTTTATTTTCCCTCCTAGGGAGTGGTCCCTCGTGGGAGCTTTGACTGACTTAGTACCACTTGCTTGTGAAGACTTTTCCTTGCTTTGAATTGAAGTGGATCTTCCCCCTGATGCGCCTCCTTGCTTGTTTTCCCCTTTGGACAAAAGGCCCTTGTTTCCCTGAGAGCGATCAACTTCCACTGCAGTTTTCTGTGAATCCTCTTTCAAGCTGAACTTGGATTTACTTTTTTGTCCTTCTTTTTTAAGGTTATTTAGTTTAGTCACTGCTTCACATGTTCGGTCCACCCCTTGTTTGGTTTTTTCACTCTCCTCCTTTGGGAGGCCACCAGCAAGGGCCTTTGCAGAATCTGCTTCTCTTTTACCTTTAGCTTCCTTCTTCTTTTTTTTCTTTACAGTGAGTTCTTTACTATCACTTTCTGAAAGATCAGAGTCAGATTCCGACAAGGCATAAAACTTCCTGAGGTTCTCTGTAGAGGTATAGTTAACAGGGCGACCTCTTTTATCCACTGTGTATCTCAGCTTGAACTTCTTGTCATGAAACATTGCTCGGAATCGCTTGTCAATCTTGACTTTACGTTCCTTTTCAGGCATCTCCCAAAACCTGGGATCCCTTGCGACACAGCTGAACCGGCCATCGCTCAGTATTTCCTCCTGGGATGACATTTTCGATGCCACTGAAGACTTGGACATCTACAATATGGAAAAAACCCAAACATTTTTGATTAAAAAAACTCGACCATTTAACATAGCTTTAGATACATGACTGAAAAAAGCAAAGATTAAACAAAGTTGGATTTCTAACCTATACCTAAAAGGTTCTTTCCAAAAGAACATATGGCAATTTCAGAGCATCACACGCCATCTGGTTGGAAGCAACCTCAAAGATCTGGCCCAACATTTCTTGGCAAAAGCCTTGTATACACAAGATGGCCCAGCACTCTGTCCAGCCAAATCTTCTAAGTGGGAATCCACCACTTTCCAGGGGAGATGATTCCAATGGTTGAATGTTCTCATTGAGAAAAATTTTCCTCTTGTATCTAAACTGAATCTCCCCAGGAATAACTTATACCCACTACCTCTTGCCTTTTGCTTGTGACTCCTTGTAGAAAGAGAGTCTCCATCTTCTCTGAAGCCACCTTTTAAATACTGGAATATGGGGATAATGTCTCCCCTGAGCCTTCTTCCCTCAAGGCTTAACAAACCCAGCTCTCTCTGCATTTCCTCACACAGCAGCTTCCCAGTCCTTTGGTCATCCTTGTGGCCCTTCTCTAGACCCTCTCCAGCCTGTCCACGTCTTTCTTGTATGGCAGGAACCAGAACTGAACACAGAATTCCAGATGTGACCTGACAAGCACCAAGTGAGATAACGACTTCTTTATCTCTGCTGGTGATGTCCGGTTGACAGAACTCAGCATGCAGCTGGCTTTGCTGCAGCAGCAGATTTAAACAAGTCACAAAATAATCCTGTACCTACCACAGTCTCAGCCACAAATCTTTGCTTGTCAGCTGTGCTGGCAGCCCAGAAGCCCCCTGTGCCCTGGGCTGCATCCAAAGCTCCATGGGCAGCAGGTGAGGAAGGGAATTCTGCCCCTCTGCTCTGCTCAGCTGAGAGCCCACCTAAAATGCTGTGTCCAGATCTGGGGTCCTAGCACAGGAAGAACATGGAGCTGTTGGAGTGAGTCCAAAAACCACCAAGATAATTAGAGGGATGGAGCTCCTCTCCTATGTGAAAAGACTGAGAGGATTAAGATCGTTCAGCTTGGAGAAGAGAAGGCTTCAGGAGACCTAACTGTGGCCTTCCAGTACCTGAAAATAGCCTACAAGAAGGATGGAGACTGACTATTTACAAGGGCCTGGAGTGACAGGACAAAGGGGGATGGCTTCAAACTATTAGAAGGTAGGTTTAGATTAGTTAGGAAGAAAAAATTCTTCACTGTGAGGGTGGTGAGGCACTAGCACAGTTTGCCCAGAGAAGCTGAGGATGCCTCATCCCTGGAAGTGTTCACGGCCAGGCTGGATGGAGCTCTGAGCAGCCTGGTCTGGTGGAAGGACCAGGTGGCAGGGGCGCCCATGGGAGAGGGTTTCGAACGAGACAGTGTTTGAGATCCGTTTCAAACCAGGCCATTCTATGGTTCTACGATAACGGATACACCCAGGCTGCAGACACATCCCTCCATGACTCCCCACCAGACCCACACACAAGACCTTTGACGAGCTTAGCCTAGTGTCCACCGCAGCTACAGCCCACCAGCAGCACCAGCTGCGCCGAGACGGTTGCAGCCCCCGCACCCACTCCGTCCCTGGCCCCAGCGACGGACGCGGCCGCAGTGAGGAGCCCAGAGGAAGCCCCGCTCGCACCGACCGTGCCCGGCGCTCCCTCACGGCGCTGCCCGCACGCTGCACGCCACCACCGCACCGCCACTTCCGGCGGCGCTACGGCGGCCGCGGCGGGACACGAGGTCCGTCCCCACCTTCCCCCGCCCC
>VZRR01011745.1:0-17853 GCA_013398015.1 Oreocharis arfaki
ATGAGGGCGAGCCATTTGCTCCATGTGGTGTTAGTGGCGTGATGTGTGGAAAGAACCTTTCTCTCAATCATCCAACCCAGCACCGGTAGTCGGGGTGCCAGAAGCAGCTGCATATTGGTGCCAGTTACTTCTGAGGCAGCTTGAACTCCTTCATAGCAGCCAAGATTTCCTTCTCTGTGAGAATGTAGTTGGCTTCAGACCCTCTGTAGCTTCAGCTCCAGAATCCCAGTGGTTGACCCCAAGTCTCACCAGGCACCTTCTGCCAGGTATTACCAACTGCCACCTCGACAGTGCATCACCAGCAGTACCGGACAAACCAAGGTGCCATGATCCCCATCCATAAGATGATCCACGGGCTAAGCTCTGTGTCATGAGCAGGTCAAAGTACACTTCAGTCATTTCTAATGAGTGAGCCTGCAGTCCATCTGCTGTCTATTCCTCAGACACATGTTCCTTTATCATGGCCACTTTTAGCCACTCAAGACTTAGAATCCTAACTAGTGACCCCAGCCCCTGAGAAGATCGTACTCTAGGAAAACATATCAAGCCCTTTGTGATGCTGCAGTACAACAAATCTTATCTGCTTCTTGCATGTAATAGCTGCCAGTGCAGTGTTCTCAGATAGTAACTGGTCAGGTTCAGAATGGAGCCCCATTTATTCTGTGTCTACCATCAACTGTGAGGAGAAAAAGGGGATTGATCTGCACCTCCGTGAGTCTGATCTCAAGGCCAATAACCTTCTGTCTTGAATGGGGTCAACAGCTGGTAACAGGGCTCTTCGATCTGGTCTGTGGCTTCTTCACATAGTCAGTGCTCATTCTTGGGCTCTACCAACCTTTTGGTCATACCTGCCCTGCCCCTGGTGGCTGGTGGGACTGCAGAGGGTGGAGCCTTCCTTAGCTGAGAGATTTCAGCTGATTTCTGGCTGCTGCTGCAGCCCCTCACCTGGGCCGGCTTCCGCATCTCATCGCCTGGGCTGACAAAAGGATCAGCATCTAATTTGGGCAGCTGTCAGTCCCTGAGGAGCACCGCTGTCCTAGGTGCCCATCCCAGCTGGGCAGATTTGGGAAGATGAGGCCACATGCGGTGCTGAGAGGGCGAGTGCAATGGCAGCAACTGATCCATGTCAGGCTGAAGACAAGCACTGTGCTTCTTCAACAGGGATACAGGCAAGGTTGTCTTCAGAACTTAGCCTGACCGTAAAGGATGAGAGTCCTAATTCCTAAAGGCCCAGTATTATTGGTTATAATATGAGCTGCTGTTCTTTAAAAACATAGAGGCATTCTGTTGGCAAACTGCTGACAGGTGGAAGAGATGTCCTCCTCTCCTGAAAACATTCTGCAATATTCTTCCTGCTCTGAAAATGGCACCAGCTGATAAAAATTCGACCCAAATCCCAAGGCTTTACATTTAATCTTTGAAAGTATTAAACCTTGTGAGAAAGTATTAATCTCACAAAGTGTTTATTCCCAAAGTCTCTGTTGTTCCAGCTCTCCTTATTGTTTAGACATGATGAACACTCGCCTTGGTACCTCTTCTCTTCTGCTCTCTGTCTGCTTTGCCTCTACCTCCATATGCTTAGTTTCCTGTCAAGGTAACCCTTCAAGAAAATCCCTTCAATAGAATATCAGAGTTTGTGCAGGGCATCCATGCTGCAGAGCTGCCTGTCTTGCTGGTGGCAGTGGTGGCATTACCCAATGAGCACAAATGGCTCAGAGCACCAGACAGTGGGGCTGTACTTCGGATCTCCTGGAAAGCGATATTCCTGTTTGGAAGGGAGGATCATGCAATTGGTTTCTTCTAAGAAGCACTGTGATCATGGGCCTCGCTGAAATACACTGGATGGAAATATATTGGCAAAGGGTGAGTGCAACCACAGTTACTTCTACGAAATCATAGGCCAGGTATATTTACAGGTGTAATATCAAGCAAGAAGTCGGGCAAGCTCCAAGAATGATCAGACTGGGTTTAGACTGTCCCATCTCTCAGTACTGGTCAGAATGCCAAACGGTGGCCAGAAGACATTATCAAAGAAAACTACATGCTGGCAATGTCTTGCCTGCAGCAAGGAGCAGGACATGGAAGATCTCCTGTCCCTCACGTGTGGCACCTGTTTGCTTAGTTTCTGAGGAGAAATCGTTTTGGTATGTCTCAAAATAATACAGCCCAGGTAATGGAAGTAGAAAAACTTTGATTGCCTAAAAGAGCAACTTAGCACCTCATAGCTGTCAGGTAACAGTTCTCAGTAATATTTCTTTCCAATACTTTCTGAAAACAACAGTCAGTGGCTAGGATTATGACCACATAGTTTAGGAACTGGAAACAGGGATGAAAGAATAAACTGTTTTCTAGGCAAGGCAGGAAAACCCAAACCTCCAGGAATGCAAAGAGTAACGAGGCACTTGAGAGGAAAATGCATCATCTGCCTGATGGATCATGCAGTTTTTATGGGTTTATTGCAAATAATCACCAAAGCTGTTCCCTTTTTAATCCAACTGTGCTCACTCTATGTCAGGAGGCAGTACCAAAAAAACTTCCCACGGAAGTAGGGTCCTTCCTGCACCTGGTGCACATAACAGAAGTAGCCGCCAATGGCCCTTGACACACAAAGAAGCTGTCTAAGGATCGTCTGTTTTGAGTATTTTTCTGTTTGTGTGAGACACTCATCAGACACCTCATCAGGCTCTAGCTGTGGCCTTGCAGGATGTCTGGAGACTGGTTTCCTTGCATGCTGGATACCGCTGGGTCTAGATCCTTTCCTCAAATAGCTGTCTCCTGTTCAGCCTTCTCAGAATGACTGTGCTGTGTTGCCCGATTTAGGCAGATGGATTCAAAAGAGAGACGTGAGAAGGCCCAAGAGGACTGTATGTTAATTGCCTGGAAAAAACATACACATACAAAGACACTAGAAGAAAAGAGAGAAAGAAAACATCCACATAGTCTAGTGTGTCCATTTGAGATTTGCAACAGTCCTTTTGCCTCCTGCTGGAAATAAGCTTTCTCATGGACACCCTGCATGGCAGAGGGCTCACGGGCTGCTGTGCTACTGGCTGAGGACTTGATGAAACCAAGTGTTTTATAAACACTGCAGGCAGCAGACATGTCCTGTCTGGACTGGCTTTCACTCCAAGGCACTAAACTGCTTCTACTTTCTTGGCTGCCATTCTGTGTCTAGGGGTTTCAGAACCATATATAAGGCACTCAACACTGTCACAAGAGGACAGGTAAGTGTAGCCCACCCCCTCAGATTCTGTGGCTCACAAGTGCTTTCACCTCTGGTGGCAGCTGTGGCTGGAGTTTTGCATTGCCGGTAGAATTTTGCTGCAAGGGCAAAAGAAGCGCCAACCTGTGTCAGCCTGTAAATACCTTTTGCATACACTTTGTCCATCTTAACTACCAGAAAGAATGCAAAGAGGGCAGCGTGTCTTACAGAGAAGGGCATTCTAGCTCGGTTTTGATTGCTAATTATGTGTCGACCACCTGTTTTGATATATATGTTCACTAGAGCACAATTGTCTTGTGTTTGCAAAAGGTGTGTGAAAGACAATAGTGGTGATAAACTGAGGCCATTTGAGAAGAATGTAGGTGTAGAGTGTTGTTAGAGCTTTGCTGTTGATAATTTAGAGACCATTTTTGCTAAGTTGACAAGGAAAAACCTCTATGGCTAAGTGTCGCGTAACCGGCACCCGAGCAAGTAGAGAAACAGGCTGTTGGAATGTCAGCTCCTAATTGCTCTGATGTCCAGCCACAAGGCAGTTTGGCACAGCTCAGCTGTGTCATTCCAAAATCGCACACTCCATGTTTGTTGGATCTTGTGCCACAGAGTGCTCAAGGTAATGGTTTTTAATGTCATTTGAGGTGGCCATAAAGCGAAATAATCTGCGACAACAGAACACCAAGGAACTACTAAAAGAAATCCTGACCAGGAGGGACAAGAAGAACTCCAACATTGTCACCTAAACAGGTAAGTAGATCTGGTATTATCATGTGATTGTTTATTTACATACTTGCAAGGCAAAGGTTAGAAAGCCCCTTACTCACTCACAGAAAATTGATATCATTATTTATCTACTCATATACGATGTAGGAGAGAAAATTGAGTTTTGTCTGCGATGATGTTGCCTGGCATACGTAATTTGAAGAGAGTTTTTTCAAAACCTGGATCAGCCCTCTCTTACTAAATCAACAGCTTGCGAGTTCACTTCCTCCATGCTATTTGGTTGTTCAGGGTTTGATCTTTTTCAAGTCTCTTATGATAAGTGTTGATAAACCACCATAGAAATTATTTCCCTTGGGCCGGTCCCACTATTTTCCATTGCTGTGGCTGCTGAAGACTAGGTTCTTGTTTCCAGAAACACTTAATTTTTTGAAAGCATTTTTCCTTTTTTTGGGATGTACTTTATGCAAGTTTTCCAAAGGGTTGACCAAATTCTGTCCTCAGTGCTGCACATCCCCCTGGTCCTGGATAAAAGCAGTGAAAGTTGGTTCTTCTTATTCCTGGAGCTGATGATGGAATTTATGTGTTAAAATGATGAACCAGCTCATGTGATGCATCCCGGTTCCAGGTTTATCTTTGCCATTACTAAACTGCCTTTTTCCTTTGCTTGCCGTATGGGACATCTCCTTTTCCACAGACATACCTTTCTCATGCAGACTGCAGAGATTGCAAGCACTCCATAGCCAAGATGGAGTGTCTCTCCATTTTATTCTGTCTTCAAGTACAAGTGACCTGGAAACAAAACTCCACTCTTCTCTTCTCCATAAGGCAATTTAGCCAGGCACATTCATCTCCACGCTGTTGTCTACTTCCTTCAGCTACCTTGTCAGTAAGGAACTCTGGCTGATAATGGAGTATGTGGATGGGCACTTTTTAATGGATGTGATTAGCAAGATGGGAATGAGTGAAGGACAGATAGCAGCTGTTTGTAGGGAGGTAAGGGATCTTACTTGTGTTTCTGATGGTGTGCCAGTCTGAGGCAAATTTGGAGGAAAATATCCTCTGATAGAAGGCAAATTACAGCCACCCCTCCCCCACCAGGTTCAGGAAAGAAATCTTCCTCAGAGGAAAGTGAAAGAGATGAAAAAAACTGTTTATTTAACAAACACACAGGAAAAGAAAAATAACGCTGTATAATAAAATGTCGTTGTGGAGAGAAAACCTGGAAGATTTTTAGAGTCCTTCTGTGAGTGTGGTCTCTCTCCTCCTTCTGGAAGCTGGGTGGTGTGGCCCCACCCTCTCCCCCAACTCCGGACCAGAGTAAGGTCTCATGGTGCCAGGTTCTGATGTTCTGATGTTCTGAACAAGTCCAGAAGAGAAGAAAAAGAAACCAAAGTCCTGGAAAAACAAAGAAACACAGCCAAAAAAACCCACCAAAACTGGCCAAAAAAGCCCCAGAAGGGTGCATCCTCCTGCTCCACTCCCCACAGAAGCACACAGAGCGAGACAGCAGTGTCCTTGGAGCACAGAACTGCTTTGAAAAAGTTCATCTGACTTTTTTCTCTCGCACCCAATTTTAAAGGCACAAGATTCCTGTCTGGGTGATAAGGGATACACATCATAAAGTCACCCCAAGACAGATGGCTTGGACAGGATTGTCCTTTGAAACAATGGTGGTAAAAACAGCAGTGATTTCATTCTCAGAGCTTACTCTTCTCTGTTCTTATACTCTTAACTACTGATGTTGTACACTCCCTCTTTATTTTTATTTATTGTACTCCACTTTGCCTCTAAACATTTTCTGGAAGCCTGTCTGTACTGAATTCCTTACCTGCATAAGCAAAACTGTTGGTGGCAAAATTTTAAATCAATAGCAAAGAAAAACAGAGACTTATTTGTCACAGTTCTCAGCTGCAAAGGAGAGCATTGAACCCAAAATGGTTTTGGCTTCTGAAAAGTGACTAATGTGCTACTTTTGAGTCTGCTGTCAAAGCTAGCAAGAAAACCTTTTTCATGCAGCCTCCTGCCTGAAAGTGATCCACTTCATACCATTTTTGGGCAACCTCTCATTTGTCCTCTGGATGGAGAGAGAGAGAGCAGCCCAAACCAGCATCAGTCCTTCTGGCTCTGTTTTCATGGGGCAGTCTAGAACAAGAGTTGCCTTTTCACTTTCCAAAGCTAATTTGCCTTCATATAAAAAGATACTGCTTGACTACAGTTGGAGTGGCAAGCTCTTTCTCTTGCCAGTGGCATGTTATGCCATTACTCACCACTCCTCTGTAAAGTAAATCCTGTGGAGAAGGTTCCTTTCCTGTGTTATGACAGATTACTAACTTTAATCTTCCTATCGTTTTCTCTCTCGCTGCCTGCAAGGACTGCCTTTTCTGCATTCCAAGAAGATGATCCACAGAGATGCCAAACATGACCACATCCTTCTGGGCCTGGATGGATCTGTCTAGTTGGGTAGGTATTCTTGGTCAGGTGCAGCATTCTGAGCACGAGGTGTGGGGCTGGTTTGGAATGACTGCCAGCTGCCCAAACGTAATGTCTGTACACAGACTCCTGCTGCGAGCTGAGAGCACAGTTGCAACTTGCAGAGAGATACATCAAGGAACAAGGTGTCAAGAGTGGCTTTGGTTTATGCATGTCCCTTCCACAGGAAGGGAGTTAAAATATCTCAAACTTCAGGTGAATAAATAGAAGCCACTGCGTGAAACGTGAAGATTTTGTTTTGTGGCCAATGCCATATTTCCTTGGCCACAGCCCTGGAGAAACAGCACAGCCACTTTTCTGGCTAGATTCAAGAGCGCATTCTCAGAGCATGGGGGCATTCTTTTTCTTGGTTTCCTAATTGAATCTGGCTTTAAGAGTGTTTAGTTTTCTCCTCAAGTGATTTTGGCCTCTGTGCTCAGCTCACGCATAAGCAGGAAAAACGGATCTCCATTGTTGAGACTACTTGGTGGATGGCACCAGAAGCTGTGAGAGGCCAGCAATACGACCCCAAAGTGGACATCTGGTCACTTGGCATTGCGGGCACAAAAATGGTGGAAGGAGAACCTCCTCACTTTATGGAAACCTCTCTCAAAGCAAGGTGGAAATAGTCTCAGATACCTGTGTCTTTCTAATCTGTCCAATGTTCTGTCTCCTGTGAGAAAAATCTCATTCCTGCCAGGTTGAACTAGTTCCTCGAGGATCCAGCTCTAAAAATGTCACTGAAGTCCATCAGCACCTGCTGCAGCTTTGGTTCCATGAACAGTAGAACTTCAGAAGAGGAGTGGAACATAAACAGGTAAAAAACATGCCATACTGGCCTTCAGTGACGCCTGAAACTTCATGTGCGCATTTTGAACTGTCTTTGAGTTCTGTCTCTGAATGACAAGAATTTTCCAGCGGCATGTTCAGCAGTGTGATAAATAGCCTTTGAAATGCAGATTGAATCCTAGAATCATACACTCACAGAACATGCTGACTTCGCAGGTATCCACCACGATCATCAAGTCCAGTTCTTGGGCCTGCATAGGACACCCCAAGAATCACACCATGGGCCTGAGAGCATTGTCCAAACACTTCTTTAATCTGCCAGGCTTGGTGATGTGACCACTTCCCTGGGAAGTCTGTTCCAGTGCCCTCTGGGTGAAAAACTTTTTCCTGATATCCAGCCTAAACCTCCCCTGACTTAACTTCATGCCATTTACTTGAATCCTGTCACTGGTCACCACAGAGAAGAGATCAGTGTCTGCCCCTCTTCTTCCCTCACAAGGTAGTTGTAGGCTGCAGTGAAGTCTCCCCTCAGCCTCCTCTTCCCCAGGCTAAACAGACCAAGCGACCTCAGCTACTCCTCATATGGCTTCTCCTCTAGACCTGTCATCATCCTCATGGCCCTCCTTTGGATGCTCTCTAATAGCTTAATTCTTTCTTATATTGTGGTGTCTAAAACTGCCCCCAGCACTTGAAGTGAAGCCATCCCAGTGCAGAGCAGAGTGGGACAATCCCCTCCCTCGCTTGGCTGGCAATGCTGAGCCTGATGCACCCCAGGACACAGTTGGCTGTCCTGGCTGCCAGGGAGCACTGAACCTTTCCCACTTCAATTTTAAAACAAACAAACACCAAAACAAGCCACCTAAGCAAATCAAACCAAACCCCAAGCAGTTCTGCTTGCTTTTTCCTTTACTAATCATGGAGCATCAATTTTCTTAAGAACTGTACTATCTTTTCCAAATTCATTGGCTCTTTGACAGTTTCAGGCTTCTAAATCATCTGGATATTGTTCTCTCATGTGTCTGAGTGGTCTGCATAAATCTGGGAACTTGTTTTCACAGATGTCAGCTATAATTGCATGCTGAATCTTTGCCAGTGTCTCAGCATATTAAATAAATTGGTGAGCTTATTGCCCAAATGCAGCTACTGCAAAAGTGTATTTCCTCTGCACTGGACTTGTTTTGCTTTGCTAGCTGATTGATAGGAAACCAACTTCAGCTTCACGTAAGTATTTTTCAATTGTGGAAAAGTTGGGAGTCAATTCTCTGAGGAGCAAAATTTGGTTTTGCTGTTGAAGTTCCTACTAACTAGATCAGCCAATGAAATTGACAGTCAAGGCAAGACCCTTTGGATCTTGGAAAAAGTGTGGTTGCATTTACGTTTTTTCTCTTATGGTACTGAAAGCTTGTCTCTAACCCTCTGCCAGGAAAGAAACTGCCACTGGAAACTGGAGCTTAAGGAATAGGGTCTAGGAGAGCAGGTTCAGATACGGAAGAAATAAGCGGAGTCTCGTGTTTCCTTTTACTTCAGACCTGATACCTGACAGCCAGACAAGGGACCCCAAAGCCAAACACCTTGTTACATTCCTCTCTCTTGTGTGACCTTCTGAACTGCTGCCTGGACACAGCCTAGGACAGGCGAGCGTCTGCCAAGGAACTTCTGCAGGTAAATTGTGGAGCAGCTGCAGGCAACGCAGTTGTCCGGTATAAGGGTTTGCTCCTCAGCTACACTCCAAGGCATCAGGTGGCCTCCCCTCAGACTGATGTTCAATCTTGGTGCTTTTCCAATGAAAATGAAGCAGGATCCTAAACTGGTTTGTGTTGGAAGGGAGCAGTGAAGGTCATCTAGTCTAACCTCCATGCCATGAGCAGGAACATCTTCAAGCAGATCAGGTTGCTCAGAGCCCCATTTAACCTGACCTTGAGTGTTTCCAGGGATACGGCATTTTGGGGGGTTTTTTGTTTTAGTGTGGGTGTGCCTGTGGGGGGGGGGGGTTAGGTTCTGACAATTCAATATCTAGCATTTATTCATTTTTTTCCTGTGCCATGTTGGCACTCTGTTTGTCAATAAACAGTTGGCTTTGTTCACTTTCATCTATTACTATTCATTTTCTCATTGGCAGAAAGGGACTGTTAAAACCCTTTTTCTTGTTAGAGGAAATACTCGTTCCAGAGTGTTCTTCTCCTTGTCTAAACTTGTCTCTAAAGCTGAGACACAGAGGAAGCCACTGAAACCAGTCCCAGCCAAGAGGTCAGAGAATTGGCTGCGGGATGGAGGGGGCTGTGGGGGACTCACTGTGAACTTCAGAGGGGCCGCAGCTTATTCCTCCTGCCCCGCTCTTAGAGGTTTCTGCCACCAAGCCCTGATTGTAGAAGTTTCTGACACCGAAGCACGGACTGCCAAGTTGGACTTCTCCCAGCCCCATTTGCTGCCTGGCATGGTCAAGTTGAGGAGAACTGCTTCAGCATTACTGCCAGGTTGTGTGACCGGGAGTTGCAGAACGTGCCACCCAGCTCTCACTCCTGGGAAGGTGTGGAAACCGACAACTGCTCTGAAATGTTTCACAGAGCTGACTTGGACACAATCTCTTTGTGCCCTTCAGAATTTGGTTTGTACCCATGAGAATTCTAGCATCAACACAAGTAAGAAATCAAAACATCAGATGAAAGACTGCACAGCTGCTCGAGGGAGCTGTTTGTTGCTTTAGACTGTTTTAGATGGGCGTTAGTTGTAAGCAACCAGTAGTTTTGTGGAGTGCTATCATAGAAGCCAATAGAGACATAGTATGGGTGCTGGAATACTGTATAAAAGGGGGGTTGTAGAAATAAAAGCAGCATTTGCATTTGCCATTGCCCAGAGTTGTTACTTTGTTTATAAGTGTCCTAACCGCCTGAACAGCGACAGGAAAGAAGGTGCCATCCAGCAGAGGAAGGGCAGGGCAAAGAAAGGTAGGAACTGCTCTCCCTGTAAACCATGGCCGTGTCCATCAGCGCTCCGCCACTTGCCTCCCTGCTCTTGACCTGGTGCTGAAAGCCTTTACCTCAGTGGGCTTCAGAACAACACCTAGGCCTAAATCCTACCGGCATCAACATTTCTTAGAGGTGCTATGTAGAAGGAGATAAGAGAATTGAGCTACAGGCTGTGGGACGTGCCTGCAGAATGCCATGGCAGCACAGAGAAGCTTGTCTCCGCCTGGCCTTGGGGGGAAGAAATGCCACAGGGCAGAGGCCTTAGGGAGAGGAGCCTGCTGGAGGAGTGAACAGCTCGTGATCACCCCCATAAGGACATTGACAAGGTGTGTTGCTGATGTGGCAGTGTGTGATAGGTCACTTAGTGAAAAACACCGTATAAGGAAATACTGTGTCTTGAAGAAGTGTATAAAAGCAGCTTGTTTCTCTCAATAAACATCTCAGTACCCCTGCCAATCTGAGTGCATCTATCGGTCATTACAGTGTTGGAGGCTCCTGGGCCATGGCTTATGTCCGTCCTCTGTTTTGGCAACTCAAATTGCTCCTGCCTGTAGAAAAGAGGAACCTGAGTAAGTATTTAGAATTTCCTGAAAGGAACTAATCCCTAGGGCAGGAAGCAGCATTCCCACAGTGCAGTCAGGGCAAAAATCCCAGCAAGCTGAAGACTCCAGGATGAATAGACCATATTTGCTTGTCATAACCAAGTCATGGACATGAAGATGGAATGCAAACCCTCACTCCTGTTTCTCGGTATTTCTGGGTACCAGAGAAATCCTGCTTGAGCTTGAGTTTGACACATTCAGTCTGGAAAGGAATGGTTCCTCTGGTTTTTTTTGAGCAGCATCCATTTTTAAAATCAGCCATGCCTCTGTCCAGCCTGGCATCTCTGATCATTGCAACACAATGGCAAGGACCATTTCAGAATGAGTTTCCCAGGTGTCAACTTCCCTGAGTGAGACTCACAGTACAACTTTGTAAAACATCAATTCTGTTGGCAGATTGCCTTCCTTGTCACCGTGTGTATAAGCTATACGTGCACTTCTGAATTGTCCATTATTTCTTAAAAATGGAAAGTCCTTTTTCTGGGGTTTTAGGAATGGTTTGGAAATGGGGGTCTCCTTCCTTCATCTGCTCTGCAATAGCTTTGGAACAGGGCCCAGTGCCCAGCTTTTGCCCAGACATGGTACTTCTAGATGAGGAAGAAAGGGCAATTGCATTTCCAGCCAAAACCCAAGGAAGAGTGGGGCAGCCAAAATACCCTGCACAGATACAGGCTTTCAGCTGTGACTATAGAAGATTTCACTTCCTGCCCAGTGCAGACAGGGCAGAGACTCCTCTGTGACTGCCCCCCTTCCAAGTGCCCATGGATAAATAGGTATGAGGCTTTGCAAGCAGAACAGAACAAGGTGGGGATGTCTGCTGGCAATACAGTGCAGAGGAGAGCAAACAATCCAGGAGGTTTCTGGAGCGTGTGACAGAGAACTTCTGACACAGCTGGTAACCGAGCAAGCTGGGCCTGCTGTTTGTGAGCAGAGGACTGGTGAGTGACAGGAGGGTTGGATGCTGTCTTGGGTTCGGCAATCATGAAATGGTCATTTTTGATTCTCTGAGAAGGACAGGAATGAGCAGAACTGGTGCCTGGGGCTGTCTTGCTCAGTTTGGAGAGGGAGTTCCCACCTCCGTTAGGTGCATAACCTCCAGGAGCCCAGGGTCTGTCATCTGAAGCCCAAGCTGGCACTGAGGGCTGCCAGGTACCTCCGGCTGATGGGACACTACTGCAAACAGGAGGCAACAGTGGCAGGTGGTTGTTTTGAAAGACAAGTCACTTTGCTACTGTGTGTCTCATTTGGCCAGCTCAGACTCAGCCAATATGCATCAGGTATGGGAACTGCTGCTACTCCCACTGAAGTCAGCAAGGATTTTGGTGATTGCCTGCCATGAGAGCAGAACTGGCTGCTTACAAAATGGGTGTTTAGAGTGCCCTGAGTCTTGGGACCAGAGGGGTCCCTCGGCTGTGTGGGTGACAGGGAGCTGCCCCTTGTTATTATTTTGTCATGCAAAGCTGTGCTGGACGGAAGTGGGTCAATAGAGCAAACAGGTAGCATGCAAGTCTCTTCTACCTAGGTCTGCTGAGATTTTTGACGTTTGAGTTTAAAGGGCACTAAGGCAGTGACTTTTGGTCACTTTGTGGATTCACCACTTGAAGCAGTGCTGCTGAATCTGTCTGTAGCACAGCAGCAGAGGAAAAAGCTTCTCAGTTCCTCTGGTGCATTGATCGTCAGTATTGTCTTTTTATGAGGGAGAGAAAAACTGGTTTAAAAGTGAGGGGAGGGGGAAAGATGTTTCTGACCTTTATTCTTTCCTTCTGTCCATTACACACAGGTCTCTGCAGCTCACAGATTTGCCCAGGGAAAGTCTCAGATGTTGCCACAGGCCCCAGATATTTCTTGGCAATTTCATACCACAGCAAGAGCAGGTTTCTTGCTTGCCTTTTCCCAGTTTTTTTTCATGAATTGTGAATTTTGGATGCCTAAAGCTTGAATGTCCCCATGACAAGTGTAGAAGCTAGGGAGACATTAATCTCGTATGTGTTTGCATGACACCTGAATAGCATTTGTGTTGTCAATGCCTCAGGGACATGTCCTCTGCACGGGGCAATGCCCATGTCCTGTGCATGTCAGGTGGTGTCCTTGGAGCAGCTATCAGAGTGTGGATTCACCCATGGGCGCATCTGCCCATTCTCCCCACTCTAACCACCCTTCCTACAGCCTCCCCAGTCAGACCTTCTTGAAAAAAGTTCCCTGTCCAGCACTGGACTGCTGGTGCCTTTGCAAAAACAGATTCCCTTTGGCTTGTGGGAATCTGCAGCATCAGATTCCTCAGCAGATATTGCTTTTAAATCTCTGTCCCATCCATGATGGATATGTCCTGGATGGCAGCACTTTTTAAAATTATTTGCTGGACTCTAATTTAAATTATTTGCTGGACTCTAATCTCCAGCCCACAAAAGGTGAGTAAATTTCTGAGCTAACTAATTCTCACCAAGTCACAAGCTCCATTTTTACAGTGGACATTTGCAAGCACCAAAAGAGGGAAGCACTGTTGGTAGAAAGTGCAGTTTTGTATCGAATTCTCCTCTGTTATTTAATTCTAGGTGTCAAAATGAAGTGCTGTTGAAAACAGCAAACTGTTGCCAGTGCCACGGGTGAGAGGAGAAGGCAGCAGGTCAAGCACATGAGTTCAAACCCTGGATAGAGGTAGTCCTGTGTCTGGAAGCAGGGGAATTTTCAAGGTAGATGGGTCCTTGAAACTGCATGGGCCTGCCAAACAGCACATTTGTGTAACAAAATACAGCTCTGAAATTCTTCTCCTCTCTAATTGAGTATATAAGATGTACTTGGACTACCAATAGCTTTTCTTTCTGCAATAAAAGAGTATCAGGGGCCTTTCTGTTCATCAATCCATCCATTTCTCTTCTGGCTTTCATGGTTTAGCAGTGATAGTCTCCAATTTTGTACTCCCACTAAAACCATGCACTGCTTCCCCTCCCCCCCTCCAATTGGAGGCATGAGCACCTGCATGTTTCTGCACATTGTGGAAGGGAATTCTCAGAGGACTCAGAGACACCTATGGGTCACTGCTGTTTGAATGCAGCTCCTCAGACACGTCCCGGCGTCCTGCGTCTCCTGCAGGAGCTGCTGGCTCTCCTGCACCACTGAGGACCCACAAGAGAAGGCACCTTCCAAAGAGCTGACAGTGTGGGAGCTACATGCTATGTAGCAATGCATGGGACAGTACAACCCCATCTGATGCTCACATCAGCACTCTGAAAAGATGTGACGTCCTCACAAAAGCTAGAAAAGGTTTTATGTTGGTGATTGAAACACAAACCCAGACTGGCAGGGAATCTGAATTGTTTATTCAAAGGAATGAGCTGCTTTTATACACTTACTTGTCAGTTCTCACTAAGCGACCTATCACACATTGCCATGTCAGCAATGCACACCCCCCCGCAATGTCCTTCCATTGGGTGACCACGCACTGTCCACCCGTCTGTCAGCTTCCGGCAGGCTCCTCTCCCTAGGGCTCTGCTGCGTGACCCCCCCTCCCCCCGGGCTCCGGTGGAGACAAGCCTCTGTGTGCTGCCATGTGCTTCTGCAGGCATGTCCCACAGCCCGCAGCTCAACTCCATCCCATCTCTTCCCACAAATTCCCCCTTTTTTGTTTTACACAAACAAGAATCACAAAACAAAACACTTCTAACATCAGAACACATTTGACCCACACCCTGAACCATACAGGCTCCATGCATTTTGTTCCCTCAGCTTCCCCATGAGCGGAGGATGAAGCCAGACTAACCAAGGCTGGTAGGACTACTCTTGCAGGTACCCATCATGGACTGGAATCTCTGGAAACACAAGCATATCCTCACCCCCAGGTTATCATTTTCTAAGTGAGCCTGTGATTCACCAAAATGTCGTTGGACACGGGTTAGGTCATTCTGAATACGATTCAAAAAATTAAGAACATATGAGGCTTTTGTGGGGGGTATATACCATCTTTGCACCCCTCCCCTTTTTTGTTTTTAACAACTGTAACATGAACATCTTTCAACTTACCAAATTCAGGAAAATGTGTAACGCAACATTCAGTTCTCTTACTATGGACAGTATAACAAGCACTTGCAGAGCAGAACCAAGCAAGGTAGTATCTTCAACTGATTAAATACGTCACCATCACCCACAGTCTGCAAACGATGAGTCCCATTTCACAGTGAGGACTTGGAGAACCTTTTCCGGACAAGGTTTCCAAGTTTACCTTGAAAGAGGGTCCAGCTTTCGTAAGATCAGATCAGCAAGTCAAAGTGACTTGCTTACACTTTTAGGGCAGAAGCACCTGGGTCTGATTGAGAGGAATGCAGAACTTGTCTTTACAAACAAGCTGTGGGTAGACAAGACTAGCACAATGAGATAAGAAAGACAATGGGAAGGATTCCATTAATTGATGAATTAAAGAGATATGTATCTTCAAACACACCAAAGGTCTGCTGACAAGGGGAGGTTATACATTAGAAGGGAATTTTTAGATACTAGGCATTCTGGGAAGTCTGTACCTCTAGAGTACCTCAGCCAATGGGGAAAGAGAGAGGGAAATGCGGTGGGGAAACTAGGGAAAATAGGATAAAAAGGGGGCTGCGACCTCCAAAAATTTGAGAGACTCCAAGGGAATGCCCCAGGACCTCTCCCTTTATTCGAATAAAGTAAAGGAACTCCTCTGTCTCCTTTTTGGACATAAACCTCTGGTGTTTGCGGATTAATTTTCCTGACATGATGGTGTAATTTCCAGTCAGCCAGGGCTAGGGCTTGGCCAGAGCTTTAAGCTTTGACTGAGAAGGTTCCCCTAAAATACCTACAAGCAAACCTTTATTTACATAATCAAAGGAATGCATATAAGTAACATTACATAATTATCTTACAAATAAACCCCTGTATAAAGACTTAATGTATTAACGGTATCTGGGTCCAGAACGCACTACAATGACACAGCTAACTTTAAACTTCTCTAATAAACAGTCATATCAAAATCTACAGCTTAGTGAAAATAAAAGTTAATTTCCGATTGAAAAGATACCTTACAAATTATTATAGGAGCATTTATAACAAAAAGCAATTAGACCAATGCGGGGTGTCACAAGCTGGTATAGTAAAAAAGCAGTTTTTACAGTGAGAGTCCAGGGTTGTGGCAACCTTGTTTATAACGAAGAGTTTCACGGACCAGCTGCAGGAACGACACGCCTCGCCTGCAGCCGCCCCCGCACAAAGCGGTGCAAATGCTGCAGCCCCTCCCCGAGGAAGGGGCTACCCATTGCCCCAGGTCTTTTCTCCCGCAGAGCATGGGCTCACGAGAGTCTGCAGGAGACGGCAGCCCTGGCTGTAGCGGGAGCGGTGCGGGCGGGCGGCAGCGCCAGGGCGGCTCGCAGGGCTCTGCCGGCGCACAAGGCTGGTGCTGCCGGGCTCCCTGGGTCGCCTCCTCACCACCCACACACAGAGCCGCGCTTCCCCCGCTGGACCTGCTGTGTAGCCAGCTCGCCATGTGCTCGCTGCCACATGCTTGCTGCCAAGTGCTCGCTGCCACATGCTTGCTGCCACGTGCTCGCTGCCACGTGCTCACTGCCACGTGCTCGCTGTCACGTGCTCGCCGCTGCCGCTCCGGCGCCGCGCCCCCGTGGCCCCGTACACTCCTCACCGCGGCATCTGCCACTGCTACGCTCTCGTAGAGAGCAAACGGAGAGGGAACACCCTACCAGGAAGGGCCCCCCCGGCTCCAGCCACTCGCCACGACACAGCTCCAGCTGACGCCGCCTGGCGTGGGGCGGCAGGAGCTCTTCTACGATATCGTTCGGCTCCCCTCTGGGTTTAAACGCGTCGGGGGATGAGGGGCCATCTTCTGGTTCTCCTCCCGCAGCTCCGACAGACCTACGGTTGTTCACTGGCGGCACAGAAGGGGTCTGCACGGCTGCCGCGGTGGCACAAGCGTCTTCCTTTGTCCAGTCTCTGGGTGCCGCATGCGCCATGAGTGCCTCGCACACACTCCTCCACGGATACAAAAACTCTGTCCGCTGCGTCGCCTTGTGACAAATACATCTTACAATATTGTCTTTGCGCAAATATTTAAATAGATGCTATATGTTAATGTAGCTTTGCTATGAAGGTATAGTTTTGTAACAGTAACTAATGCATTTATTTCTGTTAGACTTAGACATGGTATTGAAATAGCGGATCTAGTTACGCTTGTGGTAACTGAACTGTGTGCTTGGTTGGGTAACAACCAACGAACGTATGATGAAGACCTCTGCTACAGACATGCCAGCTATCAGGAACCACCATCTGCAGAAACCATGGACTAAAAAATCCAGCTGGAAGTAATAAAAAAAACTGACTAAAAGCATAGCCAAGAAATACGCATGCTCCAGAAAGGTGGACTCAAGGAGGAGCCACGCTAAACAGTTCCTGGAACATGTAAATTAGTTTGGGGAAAAGTTTGAATATGTATAATTGTTTATGAATATGCATTAGGCTGATGCAATAGTAGAAGTATGTAAAGGGTGTCTCCGCAATAGCAGGTGTGCTCTTGGCTGAGAGCTAGGGGTACCCAGCGCGCTGTAATTTTTGCTTTCTCTCTGTCCCCTATTGTCTTTTATTAAACCTTTAAATTTTAACAGGAGAAGTGAACCTCGTTTTTCACAGCCTTGCGCAAGTCGGTCCCACAACACACCCACTAAAGCATCCCGTGTCCGAGGATCAAAAACTTCGGTATTATCTAATGTTGGAATACAGTCTTTTGCCCAGAACAAGAGTCTGTTCAAATCTGCAGATGCAACTTTCCTGCCATGTTTCTTCAAAATCTGTTCCAACGTCTGTGCGACATTCTGTTCTTGGGATACGCCATCCCCCATCATTCTCGGCTGCTACTCTCCGTCCTGCGGAAGGGTAATTGGTGCCACGAGCTTTTCAGCTCCCGGGCTTCTTTTCAGGCTCTATGTTCCTCGCAGCTCACCCACAACTCTGCAGGGATTGGTCACTGGCCAGCTTTCCTGCTTCTTTCAGCAGCACTTCAAGTCCTATGGGGCTCACCGATGGACACCAGTTAGGCGTATAAGAAGTTCCTCACACGGGAGCACCATTTGTC